>PVIU01008334.1:0-84027 GCA_004026605.1 Ondatra zibethicus
ACCCCCTTAGCCGAGCGCATCACCCTGTCTCGTGTTTTACTATGGCACCCCCTTAGCTGAGCACATCACCCTGTCTCGTGTTTTACCATGGCACCCCCTTAGCCGAGCGCATCACCCTGTCTCGTGTTTTACCATGGCACCCCCCTTTCTGAAGTTGTGTGTGTAGTCAGGGGGTGTAGAGGTGCGGATTGAGCTGTGTGCAGAGTCCAGAGCTGTAGACCCTGCAGCTGGACTTAGACGTGGTTATGAGCTACCCAGTGTGGGTACTGGGAACCTACCTGGGTCTTCTGCAGGAACAGTATGTGTGTGTCTCTATATGCACACATGCATGTGGTCCCCACAGATGCCACAAGAGTGCATCATAGTCCTGGAACTGGAGTTAGATGTGGCCGTGAGGAAGGCCGAGGGCAGACAGCACTAACAGCCTCCCCTGCTCTGCTTCACAGCAGGCTAGCAAAACCCAGCGACTTTCCCAAGGCCATAGGGGTGGGAGGAGAGGCAGCTTTAGACCAGGGCACTGGGGGAGCCAGTCCTGAGGACTGCACTGGCTGAGGGAGGGTCCAACCCCTTTGTCCTCTAATGTTCACCTGCAATCCCTAGTCCCTGTGTCAACCTTTCCATCCCTGGAAAGTGCAGGATGGTAGGTTGGACTCTGGCAGCTGTCCTGAACCACCTCCCGAGAACACCATTGTAGTTGTGGCTAAACTGCCTATGACTGGAACAATTTGTTATGGGTCCCATTTCCCACCAAGAATTTCCTCTGCAGCAGGGAACAGGACAACCACTAGCACTGCTGGGGAGGACTTGCTTATAGGTGATAAGCGCCTGTGCTCATATAGTTATTCAGCTCCCCAAGTGGGCTGTGACGGCCAGTATGGCTTCCCGGGAACATCCAGTAACTGTGCTCCCTGACCCCCAGGATCCGAGGCACCAGCTACCAAAGTCCTCACGGCATTCCCATTGACCTGCTAGACCGCCTGCTCATTGTGTCGACGTCCCCCTACAGTGAGAAGGACACCAAGCAGATTCTGCGCATCCGGTGGGCCACCCCGGCCCCTTTGTGGGGACACTGAGATTGGATGGGAGGGGTTCGCCCAGGCCTCTGTATCTGGGACACCAGCGTGGCATCCTACAAGTGGGAAGCACCCTGGGGTGGTGCCTCTGTGGTTCTGAGACCTGTGTCACGGGTGCCCTGGGGATGGGGCCGAGCGGATGTGCTGTCCTGCCCGCAGCTGTGAGGAGGAAGATGTGGAGATGAGCGAGGACGCCTACACGGTTCTGACCCGCATCGGGCTGGAGACCTCCTTGCGCTACGCCATCCAGCTCATCACAGCGGCCAGCCTGGTGTGCCGGAAAAGAAAGGTTAAGCCAGCAGCTTAGCTTGGAGGACTAAAGGGATGGCCCTGGGGTAGCCCATGGGCCATGGCCCATGGGTATTCAGTGGGGACTAAGAACCATAGTGATCTTAGAGGAAAAGGCTGTGGGGGAGGGGAGCTCGGACCCATGACCCCATACTGACACAGCCCATCTGTCCCCAGGGCACAGAAGTGCAGGTGGATGACATCAAACGCGTATACTCCCTCTTCCTGGATGAATCCCGCTCCACACAGTACATGAAGGAATACCAAGATGCCTTCCTCTTCAACGAGCTCAGTAAGTACCCCACCCAGGCTGCTGCCACTGTGGGCGAGGGCTACACGGGAGCGCCCTGGACCTCACTCAGCTTGGCTTCCCCTCTCCACAGAAGGCGAAACCATGGACACCTCCTGAGCTGGCACTCCGCCCCAACCCTTCCCACCTCATTTTCTACAGATTCTGGCACTGTGACTTTGTATAAAATGGTTGGAAACGGAGCCCTGCTGTGTGTCCTCAAAGCCCACAGGACACCCAAGTGCAATTGTAAAGCCTTTATTGGGAGGGATGATTGGAACACTTGCCAGCTCCTTGAGATAGAGAAATTAGGGGGTAGGCCTCAGAGGAAGAGGAGGCCAGGGAGGTGGGGGAGGGCACAGGCCAACGGTTGAGCCCTGGGACCCCCACAGTCAGAGCTACTGAGACGGCAGGGCCCACACTGGCAGCTGAGGGCCACAGGGAAGGAGACCATGGGGTCCACGCCAGGTGGGCAGCCAGGCAGGCGGATAGACGCGAAGCGCATCTCATCGTAGGTGCACACGGTCTGGGGCACCGGCGGCAGGACGGTCGGCAGTACTCGTACCTGGAGCCACCGGAGAAGAGTCATGAATGCTCCTGTACCCTGACCGGGCTCAGTGTCCATCTGATTTTCCAAACTCCCACAGTAGCTGTGACCCCTGCCTAGGTGCCATCCCCTTTTGCCCCATTGCCACCACCTGTCTTGGGTCTGGCTGAGGTGATGGTACTTTGTGAGAGAAGTGAGGTCCCAGCCCATTTGGTGAGCTCACCGTGCTAGAACAGTAGCCGGCACAGATGCTGGTGGTGAAGGTGATGCAGACGGGGCAGGCCTCATTCTCTGCAGCCAAGGTTGCGTTGATAGGCCGGCACAGTGGCCTCAGGGGGCCCCTGGAGGCCCACACTGCACTCGGGCTCAGCAACAGCCACAGCAACAGCCCCTGGGACATAGCCAGTGACTCAGTCTAGCCCTGGCTTTGCCATCCCAGGCTCTGGACCCATTCAGTATAATATTGATCCTGGCCTTCAGGACCTGCCATCAAATCCATTTCTGTCCTTCTTGGGGTCCACCAGTCAGGACACCCCCTCCCCCCACAGGTCACAGGACTGTTCGTCTGTGCCAGTTAGGGTCTGGTGGAATTGGGAGATGCCCAGGGCCCTATACTCTTACCTGGAGCCTCTCCATTCTTGATGCCTTCCCTACCTTGGTCACCTAACTTTATACCTGCAGGTTGTGGGGGTGGCAAGGCCACCAAGCAGCGACTGTAGGCTTGGGTAACCTAGACACTAATCTCTTTGGGGGCGAGAGACAGACAAGGTCAGGGAAGTGAGGGACCAGCAGTGATTGGCCTCACACTCACCCCAGGTGTCTGAACCTAGCCAATGTTGGGAATGCAGGAAGGACCCTTGGGCCCTTCACGCCCATCACGGGAGGAGAAAAAGGCGAACTCTGCAGGCTGCTGGCTGGGTCCCTTGGTGCAGCCTTATAAAAAGGAACAGCTTCAGCGTTAGGTTCCTCCTGCACCAAGTGGGCCTCCAAATTTACTATACCCAGACACTTCCAACCAGAAGTGGAGCAACCGCCCCTCGCCCGACTCCCTAATCAGGATGCGTGGATCCAGACGTGGGTGTGATTTCAGCTATAAAACTCCTTGGTTACTAAGCTCCGAATGGAGGAGACTTTTCTGCAAGTGTGGGGTATGGCCAACCCACCCACAAATCCAATGCTGGAGTGTATGTCTGCCTGTGGGCAGGGCTCATATGCTCACACCAGCTCTGCCCTGGCACTCCCATAGCGGGAGTTCTCAGTGCAGTAGGCCTTGGGCACACTGTGGATGCCAGGCACTGGCTTCGGGTGGGGGCCTCCCCAGGGTGCCTCTAGTGGGCAAAAGCGGTCCAGCCTGCGGAGCGGGTGCACTGAGGGCCCATAGGACTCCTGGGCCAAAGGCAGGGCCCCCAGGTATGGCACAGCTGGTGGTGCTGGGTGTGCACGGGCTAGCCGCTCCCTCGGTGGACCACCATGCAGCTCAAGGTGACGGAAAGCCTGTGGCTTCTTCAGACAGCTCCAGCAAGTCACTGTTTTCTGGCCAGGATATCCAGACAGCTCTTTCCTGGGGAAGGGGGCAGCAAGTGAGTAGACCCAGGCGCAGCAGAGTTCAGATTCCAGGGCCTGGAAATTGTTCTTGCTACCTTGGAGGAGGCTCTGGATCCTGAGCTGAAGAGCTCAGCTTGGGTCAGTACTGTGGTCCCTGTCTGCAGGTGGAACTGCTGAGGAGGGGCTGTGTCTACACGGCACCTGAGGAGCATAGGCTCACCTTGAGAAGTCACGTACAGAGGTTGTCAGATAGGGCTGGGGGCGGTCCAGGACACCCATCTTGCTCACTGTAAAGGGCTGGCCAGCCAGCTCTGGGTTCCTTGTCCAGGGGATGAGGGCCTGAAGAAGATTGGGAAAAGAAGTGGACCCTATTAAAGCCCTCCCGCTAGACTTTGTGCCTCAAATCGGAGTCCTTGGGAGAACTGCACCCAAACTTCAAGCTTCGGCCACTCTTCCCAGTCCCCTCCTAGTCTAAGCAGTTACTGACATCGGACATTCAGTGCATCTGGATAACAACCCCACCTTAGTGATTCCTCACCCAGGAAACCTAACTTTATCTGCTAACTTGACCCTGTCTTAGAATGTTCTAGTCCAGCTCTGAGGAGCATCTACTTAGCTTAGTTCTTTGCACCAGCACCCCACCACCTCAGAAGCAAAATTAGCCTCGGGGCTCCATCTCCTCCAGAGTTAAAGCTAACCCAATGCCTCTTAGCTACACCCTCAAATGCAAGCTTCCTCCAACCCTCTGGGCAGCCCAGGCTCCTTCCCGCCATGCCCAAACCCACTCTACCTGGGAAGGGCCCCCGCGGTGGTGGTCAGCAAGCTCCAGGGGTTGGGGCTCCGCAAAGAGAGGGGCACTCTGGCCCAGACCTGGACAGCCCCTGTACTGTGCCTTCATCTCGCTGATCTGGTATTTTGTGTTCAGGGGGACACCCCAACCCTGGTGTCTTCTTAGCTACAAGAAGGCGATCCAAAGACTCAAGATGAGGAAGCAGGGACTCCAGTGTCCAGCCCTCCATCCCACATACTGCAAGGCTCCAGAACCCTACCTTCTCTGCCAAAGACTTGATCCCTAGTGGTCGCCCAGGGTCCTCATGCTCTGTTGCCTTGGGCTGAGCACAGGGCCCACCGTGAGTCTTGGCCGTGTATGCCGAGCCCGAGGTGGTTTCCCATCTGCTGATGACTTCGTCAAAAGCCCAGATGCACGGGTCGTGCTTCACGGCTGCGGGCAGGGGTGCCACGGCCGTAGACTGGGGAGAGCGCATAGTTCAGCCAAAAGACCCAAGGAGCCTTCCCCTTTCCTTCCTTCGGCTCCAGGCCTCTTTCCTCCCAGCACACAGGTTTGTCAACTGCCCCTTTTTTTGTCTTGCCCTCCACCGGGGGGCTTCTCACCTGCAGAGTGGGCGGAGGAAAGGGCGCCGGTGGGATCCTGTGGTGGGCAACCCCGCTGCTGGTAAGATGCCAGCTGGGCCAGGTTCCAGGAACCTCGGTTTCAGAAATGGGGGACCAAGGGGGCCCATATCGCAGAGCTAGGGTCCGGCCTGCCATGGTTCTCACCCTCGGAAGCCAAGAAGCGGCTTGTGGTGTGGCCGTTGCCCCTCGTAACAGAACCCGCCCACCCTGAGCCCAGCCAATGGCTTGGGAAGGGTTCGGGGAACCCAGACCAGGACTTTGAAAGAAGATGGAGAAGACCCTAAGACGGGCACAGAAACAGATACATGAAGAAGGGTGGAGGCTCCGAGAGAGGAGGAGAAAGGAAACAGGAGGTCAGGGGAGGGGGCACAGCAGACTCGAAGACAGACTGACTCAGGGGGTGGGGAACTAAACGCCCCTTTCCTGCAGGGCCCCTGGCCCAAGGGCTGCCTCCTTAGCTGCCAGGCCTGCCCGCCTCAGGGTAACAGTTTCCAGACAGCTCTTTTCCATGAAGGCTGAAGGGCCAGCGTCCCCTGTCATGCCTGCCTTTCATTTGGCTGAAAACTTCCACCTGGGTATGGGGGCTGGGGGACCGAGGGAAAGAAATACACGGGGAAACACTTAGAAAAGAAAGGGGGGCTCCACCCACAGAAGAGAGCCAGGAAGTCAGACTGAGAGGGAGGTGGTTAGAGGGTGGGAATAGGGCCACCCTTAGCATCAGGGGCAGATTCTCCCCTGCTAGTGGTCCAGGCTCGCTCAGGTTGGGAGAAGCTGGCCTCCAAAGAATGTGTTTGTACACCCTAGGCCTGTTGCTCCAACACTGAGGATGTTGAGTCTAGCCTGGTCTATAGAGAGACCCTGTCTGCCAGGTGTCCCAACACTGGAGATGAAGGTGGGGTGTGGGAGATGGGTCAACCGTTACTAGCAGTTGCTCTTGCAGAGGACCCGGCCAGTCAGTTCCCAGCACCCACATGGTGCCTCACAAAGATCTGTAACTCCAGATGCTCTTCCTGATCACTGCAGACACCATCATGGTATACATACATGAAGGTGAAACATTCAATACACAGGAAATTAAAGAACTAGGCGGTGGTGGTGCACACCTTTAATCCCAGCACTCAGGAGGATCTCTGTGAGTTCTAAGCCAGTCTGGTCTACAGAGTGAGTTCCAGGACATGTTCCAAAGCTACACAGAGAAACCCTGTCTTGAAAAGCTTTAAAAAAAAATAAAATAAAAAAAATCACAGTCATCCTCAGCAACATATTCTAGTTCTAGGCCAGTCTGAGCTTCATAAGAACCTGTCCCAGAACATTAAAAAAAAAAATGGTGTGTGTGGGGTGTGGTCCAGTTGATGGTTTGCAGGAAGTCCTGGGTTCCAACCCCAGCACTGCATAAATTGGGAGTGGGAGTAGGAGATACAAAGCTCAAGAATTCCTAAGTTTGAGGCCATCCTGAGCTTCCTGAGACCCTGACTCCAAAATGAGAACTAAACAAAAAAGACTTGGGTCAGCCTTGGCTAGGTCACCCAGGCTTTCACTGGCCACGCCCTCAGGTTCTGGGGCCAGTTGTTTCCTCCTTTCCCCACCTGGCCCATTACCCCCTCCCAGCCTCTGCCAGCCTGTGTCGCCCAGGCTGCCCTGGAACTGGAGGCAGCCCTCTGCAGCCTCTCAAGTGTTAGGATTACAGGCATGTATCACAATAAAGCCCCACTCCTCAGCAGACAAGGCCGGCCTTGAACTCCCAAGTGCTGGTATCGCAGATGCCCTCCACTGTACATGGTCTACGATGTGGTACTCAGGAAAGAGCCCAGGACTTGATGCCCGCTAGGCAAACAGCCTACCAACTGAGACACAGCCCTGTTTACAGCACTTTTTCACATGTCCCTTTGCCTCTTGCCAGGGTGGGCCAGAGTCCTCTGGTATTGGAATGGTCAGCAGAGTGATGTATTAGGTCTAATAAACAGTAGATAGCAAACACTGGCTATTATTATTACTGTCAAGTTCCTCCAGGAGAACTTCTATTCGTCTCTTAAAACTGTTTGGTTTCATCAAACATTCCACGTAGATTGAGCTCGCAAAATGGGATTTGATTTTTTTCAGTTCTCAATCAGAAGGCACAGTAGAGCAGCCGGGTTGCCTCTGAGGTCTTTTAGCATCCAGCTCTTTTTTCCTCAAGCTGGGGCCCTCAGGCCCGGCCTGTTCGGCTGAGAAGCGTGCAGACGCAAGCTGTGTCGATCCGAATCCAGCGCCAGCCCACGCGGCCCTGGGAGTCTGCAGTCAACGCCCGCACATAGGACTGCTTGGCCTTGCATTCTGAGAGCCAGTGCCTCCGATCCACACCGCGACAACCTCCTCCGCCCACACCCGGGCCACCTTCCCCAGCGCTTTCGGCCTTGCAGCGCGTCTCGAAGAAGTACTGACGCAGGGGACTGCCACCTGCTGCAGGCACCTCGCCCAGCACCTCCACCTCGCGCCCACGCAAGTCCACAGCCGTCCGCCGGTCCGTCACCCAGCCACTCACTGCGTCGCACACGGCTAGCTCACCCCGGCGGCTCGCGGGCGCAGTCTCACTCACCCCACGCCGGCTGCGGTTGGCTGGGGTCCCTGCCGGCTCCCCATAGGCTCCAGCCTCCAGCAGGAAGAGGAGAGGGGGCCCAGAAGGGGCGCCCCTTGACAGGGCCACACGGGGAGACAGGAGGTCCCACTCAGGGGCCAGAAATGGGGGCAAGGTGGAGGATGGGGACTGGGGCTCCATGGGGATGCTGGGGAGTAGGAAAAGGAGAAGGATGAGAGAGCAGGAGTGGCGAGGGAGCATGGCTTGCACACCTGAAAATGGAGAAAGAGGCTGTCCTTAGAGGAGAAGGAAGACAGACACTTGGGTAATAGAAGTCGGGGTCCTTCTACCTCCCCCCAGAACGGCTGTCAGCATGGCAGACTGTGGGAGGACCTTAGGGGTCCCCTGTGTTCTAGAACTTGGGGAATGCATAACTTTTGGATTAATAACTATTCAGATCATGTGAGTGAAAAGCCGAAGCTGGACGTGGTGATGCACACCTGTAACCTCGGCACCGGGAGGCAGAGGCAGGAAGATGGCTGTTTATACAGGGAGTTCCATGCCAGCCAGGGCTGTACAGTCAAAAAAAGGAGAAATGATTTCTATCCGGTCACACAGCCAGCAAGTGGCATGGGTAAGATTTGGATTCTGAGCAGTGCTATTTGGCTCTCATGTCCTATAACCGGGAGGAACCCCTGAGTCCTGCCACTTTCATGGCCTTGACTGGGGACCGACCCAGGTGCTGGGAAAAGCTAGGAGGGAGATGGAGATTTGAACGTTCTAGAAGCTGCATCAGGACTGGAAAGCAGCAGGTGAATGAATACCAGACCTGTCAGCAGCACCTCCACCTCCTCACTCTGGGGCTGGGGGCCCCCAGGCTCTGTGGGGCCCCTGTGTAGGATACAGGTAGTCTCCTCCCTGACATCTCAGGAGAGGGAGGGGGCAACCACCTGTGGGAGGAACAAAGCCGGTTACATAGGCGGATGGGGGAAGGGCACGACCCCCCATAAAAAGCCACCCTTTCCAGAGTCTTTGAAAGTCCAGGGTACCCTGGAATAGAGGCCCCGCCCACCTCCAGAGGCCCCTTCCCGGCGCAGGTGACAGCTCTGGAGGGATGGGAAGCAGATGGGGGGGGGAAGCAGAAAAGAGGGGCAGGTGAGGCAACTGGAAGAGATTACATCCCCTCCTCCCATTCCTCCACCGGAGGTGCGGGGGCGGAGGGGCTGGCCTGGACACTCGGGTCCCTGCCGGCCCACGCTCAGGGCTCTGGGTCCCTGAGGCTGCTTCCTGGAATGTTCGCTCCTTGCAGGACAGGCCAGGGCCCGCCCAAGACTCCGACTGCGCATACCTGGAGTGTCTGGCTGGCCAGGTGGGGGAATGGGAAGTGTGGAGTGTGAACAGGGGCAGAGGTTGACCACACCAACACAGCGAGTGCGGGTACCCGCTGCCTCCTCCCTCAGACCCAAGGATCCAAGACCCCAGAACCATCCTCCCTCAGCGAGGGTGTCCTGGTTCCCCAGATGCCTCCTGCTGCAGACTAGATTTCTTGGACTCTAGCCGCCTCCTCCCTGAGACCCCACAGGTTCTGGGGTTGCGGTCGCACCTCCAAGGTGCTTATAAATAGGGGCTCCCTGCTTCTCTATCCAGGAAAATTGGACTGGGGATCGCTACTCCCTGATTCGGCTGGAGGGGATCCTCTCCACCATTAAGACACTTCCGTCCTGCCTCAGTTTCCTTCGCCAAGCCCCGCCCCTGACGGCCCCGCCCCCGTCCCTCCCTACCCGGGGGCCGGCCGACCTGGACGGCGGAATCTGGCAGGGGAGGCGCGGAGCTCCTACCTGGGGCGCCCTTCTCTGCTCCCCGGCTGCCCTTGGCGCCGCCGCGGCTCCTCCTCCGGCTCGCTGGCAGCTCGGACGCCCGCTGCTCGCCGGCAACTCGCCGTTTGCGCTTGGGAGGGCCTGGGTCTGGGAGGAGGCGGGGCGGCGCCCGACGGCGGAGGAGGGGCGGGGGATCCCGCCTAGCACGCGCGAGCCGGCACCTCGGAAGCCGGGCCTCTGCTCCTTCAGTTCCAGGCGTCTGGGCTGTAGCCCTCCTCCATCAGACACTGGGGTCTAGACCCCGCCCCTCCTTCCTCAGACCCAGGCCTGCAGGCTCCAGTCCTCTTTCAGACACAGGGGTTCAGACCCAGCGTTCACAACTCCAGCCCTCCTCCCTCAGACCCAAAGATGCAGACTCCAGTCCTTCTTCAGACACAGGGGTCTAGGCCCCATCCTTTCCCTTCAGTCCTCCGCTCAGGCCTGGGATTGCTATGGTGTCTAGTGCAGGTTCCCACCCTCTGCTTCTGTCTTCCCTCCTGGATCTCCCTGCCAGACATTAGCCAGCTGGGCTTGTACAGTGATAAGGCCCAATGCCTAAAGACAGAGACTGCGGGGCTCCCCCACATAGTCCTCTATCCTGGAATTTCCTGGCTGGGAACCAGGGAGTCCTAGGGCAGATAAGAAAACTTCAAGGTAGTTAGAGTGAGGCTTTAAGAACTGTGACTTGCCTAGTGACTGTGACCCATAGGGGAGAGAAGATAGGGGACAAAAACCCAGTCAGAGAAGCCAGACCCCAGAAGGAGGAAAACAGTCCAAGAAGTGGACCTCAGGAAGAAAGGCAGGAGCCACGAGGCACTGCAGCAGGATGGTCCCTTGGGTGGCAGGGCCCTTTGCTCTCCCATGCCCCTCTCTGGGACTCTGGCTCCCCTACCCCAAGCTATATTTAGGAGGAAAGCTGACACTTGCCTTTGGGGGGGGTCACCCAGCACCCATCCCCCCAACCTAAATATAGCATGGCAAAGCAGCAGGAAGGGTGTCCCCCGATTAGGGTTTTCCCCTCAACTTGCCATCCCAGCCAGGGTGACTCAGAGCCCACTCCTGTTGTTTACTGGAGGTGGGAAGAGACACTTCCTAGTCTGGGTGTCCCTTGGGTCACCCTTTGGACCCCTCATCCTTTCCTAACACAGCCCATCCCTACCAAGAAACTCCAGGTCCTCTGGGAGTCAAGGAGGGGTCTCGAAAGAAGAGGGAAATTCTGTCTCATTTCTTGGTCTCTCTCTCCCTCCCTTTCTCCTTCCTCCTCTCCCCCTTTCCCCTCCCCTTGCTCTCTCCCTTGCCTCCCCTCCCTCCCCTGGTCTCCTTGCTCTCTGAGCTCTTCTCTTCTGCCTGGCACCTGCCCTCTCTCCAGGTCACACTTCCTCTACCCCATCATCTCTTCTGTGTATTCCATGATGGAGTCTGTGTTCTGCATCTCTGTCTTTGGTCCCTGAATGCAGGTCAGTCTCCATTTCTACGAATATGAGTCTATGTTAGCGAGAAGCAACCACCCTGAGATTCTCCCGTGCCCATCACCATCACGCCCTCTCCCCCATCTCTCCTTTCTCTTGCATGGCAAGATGGCTGGTGATGAAGAAGGCCCTTCTCACATCATTTCCTTCATGTCTGATGGCTCAGAGGAGGCATATCCTCCCAGCAGCCTGCCTGAGATGCTTTACCCTCTGGTCTTAAGCAAGAGTTCATATGACTGAAGCAGGTGGCATCGTTATCAAAAATAACTTGACACTCGGCACCAGTGAACAGGTTTTAATGAATTAATGCCAGTCAAATAACTTGAACTCTGTTGGTGTTGTAACTGCTCTCCTCTTCCTAAAATGTCCCTCAGTCTCAGAAGACTCTGAAAATGTTTCTCTCTGCAGCCTAGGGTAATGCTGTTCCCTTCGCTATCAGCTTCCTCCTCTATGTGATGCAGAGCCTTGCCAGGCATGGCGGCACACGCCTTTAATCCCAGCACATCGGAAGCAGAGGCAGGAGGATCTCTGTGAGTTCAAAGCCAGCCTGGTCCACAGCGTGAGTTCCAGGACAGGCAGAGCTACATAGAAGTACCGATCCTGTCTCAAAAGACAAAACAAAAAAGACACAGGACCAGTGACCTCCAGCAATACCTGCACTCCAGAAGCTGTGGGGGTGTCACAGGCAGGCCACCTGCCACCAGTTCTGGCCCCATGACGTGCTGGGTGACCTTGGGGGAAGCCACAGCATTTTACAGCCTTGGGTTTCTGCCCTAGGAAACATAGAGCACCTCCAGGAGTGTGGTGGCCTTCCTTGGCTGTGAGGGGTGCTGACGCCATGGCTTAAGTCTGCTATGACTCAGAGAACAGAAAGGGTAACCCTTGGGCTCAAGGCTGCCACGGTTTCTGCACTCTCTCCTTTTCTCTCCTCTCTCTCTCCTCTCCGGTACATCTCTCCTTCTTTCTGCATGTCCGACATCCACCACGCTGTGCCCATCCCTCATTATTGGTTTCCTCCTTCTGGGCCTCTCCCTTCCTTCCTTCCTTCCTCGCTCTTCCTCTCCTCTTCCCCTTCCTCACTCTCTCCCCCCTCCTTTCTCTCCTCTCTAGATCTCTGCCCCCCTGTCATGTCTGGTCCAAGCACCTACTCTTTCCTCCCTGTGTTTTTCTTCCCCTGTGACTCCAGTCTTTGAATCTCTGTGCTAAAGCTTTGGGGTAGCATAGGACTGGATCCCAAATGGCAGGGTAAACTGGCTGCTAGTTCCTAGATTCTCTCCAGATGGATGGGGCGGGGGGGGGGGACACCCAGGGAGACAGAAACACCCGCTCTACAGGGCATATCCCTGAGCAAGCTTGTTCAGTGGGCCACATACCATGTGCCCATGCTCCCTTACAGTTAGTTTTATCTGCACTGTAACCCTTGGATCCTGATGGTCCTATGGCCCTCACATACACTCCCACGGGACTCTCAGTGACACGAGTCAGCATGGGCCCATGGGACCAAAGATGTCATCAGACTCAACTGTGTGTCTATTAGGAGACTCCCACTGTCACACATCTCCAGATGTCTCAGCTTTGCATGGCCCTAAACAGGTTCCAGCCATGTAACACTATACAGCACAGAGAACCATTGCTTGGGGCCTCTGTCCCTTACTCTGGGTCTCTGCCTCCTTCTATGTCTTATACTCTAACTCAGTTTTCCCATCAGGACCCAGAGTGGTCACATTCTGTCTGCAAGGTTCCAGAGCTCACAGAACCTAAAATAACCTGGGTCCTAGAAGAAGCACAAAGCTATACAATCTCCTTTGTACCTCCACACAGCTTCTGTGCAGGATTACGCAGTCACGTGACCACTTTAACAGTGGAGCCAGCTTGGCCCTAGGGAATCAGAGTCACAAAACTGCTCATCATACACTTGAATGAGACCCCACACAGACCCAGGAAACCTACAATTTATGACAAGCCTCTTTCAGTGCAACCCATAGGGTCCCCTGGAGATTTGCACAGCCAATGGGGAACCCCTGGACTCAACCCAAATTATGGCCATTCACATCTACTTAAGGCCCCCCCAGGAACTACCACATGACATAACTTCACATCCAGTCTCTGTTCCTTAGCCCAGCACCTGCCCTGCCTTCCCACCTCCCTCCCACCCCACTGCTTCCTGAAGACCCCAGCTGTCCCTCACACCTCGGTCACCATGTGTTTCCCAGCGGGGGGCCAGAGTGGTGGTAGGAGTTCAGGCACCTCAGCGTCCACCAGCCCCCCGTTAGCCTTGCCCTCCAGTGTGATGCAGGGCTGTGTGTCCACGTGGCTGTACATTCCTGCCTCTTCGCCCTCTGTCTCCCGGTGGTAAAAGTAGCTGAAGTTGGAGACAATGACTGGTACGGGCAGGGAGATGGTGAGCACACCCGCAATGGCGCAGAGAGAGCCCACGATCTTGCCACCCACAGTGACAGGTACCATGTCTCCATAGCCAACTGTGGTCATGGTGACCACTGCCCACCAGAAGGACTCCGGGATGCTGGTAAAATGGGTGTCCACCCGGTCTACTTCCGCAAAGTAGACTGCACTGGAAAAGAGGACCACACCAATGAAGAGGAAGAAGATGAGGAGACCTAGCTCACGCATAGAGGCCCGCAGCGTCTGACCCAAGATCTGTAGGCCCTTTGAGTGCCTTGATAGCTTGAAGATACGGAAAACGCGCACCAATCGGATGACCCTTAGGATGGCCAGTGACATAGCTGGCTGACCCACACCCCGCTGCCGGGCTAGCTCAGTTCCCAGGGCCACAAAGTAAGGCAGGATGGCCACGAAGTCAATAAGGTTCATCACGTTCTTGAAAAATATGGCTTTGCTTGGGCAAGCCGCCAGACGCACCAGCAGCTCAAAGGAGAACCAGCAGATGCACAGGGTCTCCACCACGAAGAACGGATCACTGAAGGGCAGACGGGAAGGAGCTCCTGGCATGGGGCTGGAGCCGTTCAGCCGAGAGAGGAACTGTAGAGGGGACAGAAAGGGTTAGGGCCAACACCTTAGTTACTGTTCCCACATCAAAGGACCAGGAGCCATGATCCCGATGACTGTCCTATACAACCCAAGACCCTAGGGACTGTTTTGGACAGCTGACTTTCTGTTCTTCAGGCATATGGGCAAAAAGGTGTCTCCTGGGCCTGGTGGTACAGGGTCTCTTATCAGGAGACTGAGGCAGAAGTAAATTCAAGGCAGATCTGGGCAACTTAGTGAGATTCTGTCTCAGAATAAAAAGTGAGGGGCTGGAGAGGTGGCTCAGCAGTTAAGAGCACGGGCTGCTCCTCTAGAGGACTTGGGTTCAATTCCCAGTGCTCACACAGCAGCTCCCAACTGCCTGTCACTCCAACTCTAGAGGATCCACCGCACCAGACACGTGCGTACCCATGCAAAATACCCATACACAAAAGGTAGAGCACAAAAATCCCCAAAACAAAGTAAGATGGGAAAAGAGGGCTGGGGATGTAGTCCATTGACACAGCCCCTGCTTAGAACCCCTCTGTGAGCGGTGAGGGGTGTGGCTCAGTGATAGTGCTCCTGACTAGAATCCCCCAGTGAGGGGTCAGTGGTGTGGTTCGATGGTGGAGCTCCTGTCTAGCATCACCCAGCAAGGGTCCGAATCAGTGACAGAGTGCCAGCTTAATGTCCTGGATTCCACCACGCACATCAAAAATGGAAGCAATGCCAATTGCCACAGCATGCACCTGTAAGCCCAGCACCCAGAAGGCCAGAGACAGTTGGATCTCTGTGAGCTTAAGTCCATTCTTGGTCTATATAGGAAGCCCAGGCCATTCTTGGTCTGTATAGCAAGCCCAGGCCACCCTGGCTACATAAGACGTTGTTTATAACTTGGTTTTCCATGTCTATAACTTTTAAAATAATTTAACCAAAATGCAGTCCCTGCTCTTTCACTGATGGAAACTCCTGATCTCATCGTTGATCAGGGAGAATCTTTCCAGTATTTTGCCCTCCACTAGTGTTGAATCTCTGAGGGGTTCTGCCTTCTGCATGCCTAACCCCCAGCCCAGACTATAATGGTTCATAATGGTCCTAGATTTTGCTGTATGGCCCTCAGCTCCACGCCCCAGCCTCATTCCTGCCACTTCAATGCTCCAGTTCAGAGTAGGCCTGGCCTGACCGTCCATCTTTCCTATCTCTCTCCCAGATGGGCAGACACTGCCGTCTTCCGTTTCTTTGACCCCACATGCTCATTTCACAATGGGAAGGATGGAGACCAGGACCTCCCACATGCTTGGCAAACTGCTCTCCACTGATCCATCCACGCCCCCAGCCCCTCACTGAGGGCCTTTAGGCAGGCGCACTACCACTGAGTCATGGCCCCAAGCCCCTCAGTGGGAAATCTAGGCAGGGCCTCTATCACTGAGCCACATCCCTCACTGGGGGATTCTTCTTAAATTTTTTACTTATTGTTTTATGTGCTGGGGAGGTCCACCTGCATGTATGTCTGTGTACCACATGTGTGCTTTGGTGTTCAAGGAGGCCAGAAGAGGGCATCAGACCCCAAGGAAGTGGAGTTACAGATGGCTGTGAGCCATCATGTGGGTGCTAGGAATTGAATCTAGGTCCACAGTCAGTGCTCTAAACGGCTGAGTCGCCTCTCCAGGCCCTTCACAGTGTAATGGTAGGCAGCAGCTCTACTACCGCGTCCCACAAACCCCAACCCCTTACTCTGTGGTTCTATGCAGAAGATCTACCACTGACTCACATCCCAGTCCCTGCTGGGGACTTCTGAGCAGGCACATCCTCAGTCAGTGTTAGGTTGTTTCGAGGCAGGCTCTCATACATACAGTAACCCAGACTGGCCTTCAACTCGTGACAGTCTTCCTATCTCGGTCTCCTGAGTGCTGGGATTCACATACCCAGCTTGTGTCTTTGATTTTTAGTGCTTCCATCCTCCTGCCCCTTGCCGCACCTTCTGACTGGCCAGGTCTTCCAAGACCCCGCCCCGGCCCTCCCGAAATCCCCGCCCCTCACCGGGCCAGTGGCTGCCGCCACCGGCGCGAGTCCCGGGTCATCGCGGTCGTCGCGGAAGTCTGGCAGCGTCTCGAGGCAAAAGACCACGATGGAGACCAAGATGACGAGCACGGAGACCACGGCGAGCACTCGCGCAGCCTGCGAGCTCTCGGGGAACTCAAAGAGCAGCCAGAGCTGGCGCGCAAAGGCGTGGCGCGGCAGCGGCCGCTCGGGGGGCACCGCGCAGCCTTCGTCCTCGCGCAGCCGTGCCAGCGCCGCGGCGCCCAGCCCGTAGAAGGACACCTCCTCCAGGAAGACGTCGAGCGGCACGTGCGCCGGCCGTCTCAGCCTCCCGCCCGACTGGTAGTAGTAGAGCACCGCGTCGAAGCTGGGTCGGTGTCGGTCGAAGAAATACTCGCGGCGCGCGCCGTCGTAGAAGCGGCTGCGGCGCACCGGGTCCCCCAGCAGCGTGTCCGGGAAGCGGCCGAGCGTGCGCGCGCGGGTCTCGAAGCGCAACCCGGCCACATTGAGTACCAGCCGCTCGCAGCAGCCGCAGGGCGGCGGGCACCGCGGCTCCATGGCGCGCACAGCCCGGACGACCGGCGGACGGACGTGTGGCCCCGACGCCCGGCCCTGGTGCCGCAGCCACCCCAGCCGGGTGTCCGGTGTCCGCGCGTAAAAATAGCAGGGAAAGTCCGGCCAGGGCGCGGGGGAGGGGGCGGAGTGACCCCGCGGGGCGCAGGGCGCCCTCTGCTGTTGCTGCACCTGCCCGTCCCCACGGCCACCCGCGTTTCCGTGGGTTTCATGAGTCTTCCGTTAGCGCCATCTATTTTATTTGTTTAGCTTTTGGTTTTATAACACAGGATCTTATGTAGCCCAAAGTGGCCTAGAACTCTGTGTGTAGGTGAAATGACCTTGAATATATGATCCTCTTGCCTCCACCTCCCAAATGCTGGGATTACAGGCGTTTGCCATCACGGCTATTTATTTATTTGTTATAGATACAATCTTCTCAGCCTGTAACTTAAGCTGACTGCGAATTCATGGCGATCCTCCTGCCTCGTCCTTCGGATTGCTGGGGTGACAGTCATGAGCCATGGCGTCTATCTGTAGCATGTTTCTCTCTTCCAGTTCCCAACTGTCTCTAGTCTGTCCTGGGTTACTGCCTTGGGGGCATGTATCCGCTTTACCAGTCCTTGCTCACATCTGTCTATCTGACTGAAGCCTCTGTATCTCTCTGACTTTTAGTATTTTATTTTTTACTGACACTGGGTTTTGGTATGCAGCTCAGACTGGCCTCAGTCTTGCCTCTGCCTCCCAACAGCTGGAATGACAGATGTGTACTACCATGCCTGGATTCGTTGCTGGCTTTCTTTCTTTCCCAGTATTTCTCAATGAATATTTGTGTGTCTGGAGTCATGTGTTTCTTCCTCTGCGTCTCTGACATCACTCCTAAGGAGCTCTGCAGCAGCTCAGGGCCCCTTTCGCAACTCTGAACCGTTGCGTATGTGCGCCGCATCCCTGGCCACTGAGAGCATCAGAGTTTGAATTTGAAATTTCTGTGTTTTGAGATTAGTAAGGAAGTCCTGGGCTGAAGCCAAGAATGGCGACAAAAGAGGCAGGGCTTGCCGGGAAGGGTCTGGAGTCGGCCGGCGAGATGCGCAGGGTCACTGTCAGGAACCGAAGGGCAGACGGAGAATGGGCTTCCAGACGCTGGTGTCTAATGACACCGGGTAAAAAATAGTCCCATCTGATGGGGTAGGGTGGTAGAAAGGGCATTGATACCTAGCCACTAACGGGGAAAGGGATCCCTCACGCCCTCTGCTGGCGAGACGGAGACCTGCACCAAAAGATAATTCCTAGATAAACCTGTTTTCCTTCCCAGCTTTGTCTTTCTGGGACTCACGGAGATCCTCCTGCCTCTGACCCCCTCAACCCCCAAAAAGTCAGTTATGAGATCGTGTGTGCTGGCACACGCCTTTAATACCAGCATTCGTGAGGCAGAGTCAAACAAACTTGTTTGAGTTTGAGGCCAGCCTGCTCTTCACATAAAGTTCCAGGCCTACGTAGTGAGACCGTGTATTGAAGAAACTGGTCATAGCGGGGCAGTGTAGCATAAGCCTCTAGTCCCAGCATTCTCGGCCGGCTCTTTCCCCAGTGTGTCATTAGCTCTTCATCTGCCACCATTTGAAGGTGCTGTGTGTCAAACCCAACCCTAGAGATTCTCTCACTCTACTTTGCTGGGGTGGGTGTGGGGGAGATAAAATGACACCAAAACAGCTTATCAGCCTGAATCCCTGTTATCATTCACCAGGAGGTTTTTTTCTTGAAGGTTAGAGTAGGTCCCTTGTCCTGCACAGACCAGGACCGTGGTCCTGCCCAGCACTCTCCCTCCCACATTCGTGCCGAACCCGTTCAGGCTGGTGTGATGATTTGAATGAAAATGGCCCTCAGTGGTTTAAAGGGAGTGTCACTGTTAGGAGGTGTGGCCTTGGTCGAGTAGGTGTGGCCTACTTGTTGGAGGAAGTATATTGCGGGTGGGGTGGGGGCGGGGTGGGGTAGGGTAGGGTAGCAGCATGGGGGTGTTGAGGTTTCAGAAGCTCAAGCCAGGCTTAGTGACTCACTGTGTCTTCCGTTGCCTCAGAATCCACATGTAGAACTCTCTGCTACCTCTCCAGCACCATGTCTGCCTGTGTGCTGCCATGCTTCCTGCCATGACAATAATGGACGAAAACCTATGAAACTGTAAACCAGCTCCCCCAGCTTAATGCTTTCCTTTCTCAGAGTTGCTGTGTCTCTTCACGGCAGTAGAACTGAAGAGAGCTGGGACCCTTGCTCCCTGTTCTCTGCCTCCAGTGCGGAAGCAGACATCCATACTCCAGTCACTGGAGCCTGAGACTATTACTTCATCTGGCAAGCGAACTTCGAGAGGCTTAATTGAAGTTTTTCAAGTTAGGGGGGAATATTGTTCCTGGTTATCTGGATAGTTATTGATATTTACAGGAGAGCAGCAGAATATGTCTGTGGCTGGATGGTCAAGCCTTGACTAGAATCCTCAGTGATGGGCTGGTAACATGATTATTTACAATGTTGTTTAGCATTTGCAAGACCTCAGGTCCCATCTCCATTATCCAAAATAAACAGGTAATTGGTAAAATTAAAAATTGTTTTAAGAGCCAGGTGGAGTGCATACCAATAAACTATCAGGAAGAAGACAGGAGGATTGAACTATGAGGTCAGCCTGAGCTGTGTACAGAGACCCTGTTTCAAAAGACTGAACCAGGAGCTGGAGGGTGGCTTGCTGTCCTCCCGGAGGCCTGGAGTTCTGTTCCCAGCACTCACTCTGGGTGGTTCATAACCACTTGCAGCCCCAGCTCCAGGGGATTCACACCCCCTTCTAGATTTGCATGCATATACCCACCAGAAGACAAATGCACACACATACATGCATGCACAGTAAACCTGGATGAGTGTCTGCTTGTATGACTTTACGCCAGTAAAAAGCATCAGATCCCACTGTGCTTGCTGAACTGGGAATCGAACTCAGGACTTCTGGAAGAGCAGCCAGTGCTCTTAACTGCTGAGCCATCTCTCCAGCCCCAGTTCCAAAAATGTTCCTGCCTCATTATGCCGTGCCTAAATGAAAGATAAAACTGTCACTAGTGCACTTCAGACATTTAGCTGCTCCTCACTACTGTCACTAGTGCACTTCAGACATTTAGCTGCTCCTCACTACTGTCACTAGTGCACTTCAGACATTAGCTGCTCCTCACTACTGTCTGAGTCCAGGAGCTTGCCTGTTTCTTCCCTCCCTTCCCCCAGCACTAGGATTACAAACAAATCCTGCTATATCCAGCTTTTTACATGGTTGTTGGGGATCAGAACTCAGTTGCTGATGTTCCTTTGGTGTAGATACTTTAAACTCTGAATCATTTTATCCATTGGAGCAAAGGTACATAGGGGTTGTCTAGGCTGACCTTGAATTACCTGGCTGGGGCTGCTGGCAAACTTTTAATACTCCTACCTCCATCTTGCCAGCCCTAGGATGTCTTAACATGTTGCCATCTGGAGCTCATTCTAACAGCTAGCCTCTTTCTCTACCTTCTCCCTGTCTACATCAAGGCTCTGTCAATAACACGGTGGCTTCAGATATAAAAGTAGGAATTAGGATTATGATAGAGGGAAGGTGAGCTACATTTAAAAATAGTTAAACTTATTTTGAAATAGATTTTGTTTGTTTGTTTGCATGTTTTCTCGAGACAGGGTTTCTCTGTTACAGCCCTGGCTGTCCTGGAACTCACTTTGTAGACAAAGCTGACCTCAAACTCACAGAGATCTGCCTGCCTCTGCCTCCTGAGTGCTGGGTGCAGGGATTAAAGGGATGCACCACCACTGCCTGATTTGAAATACTTTTTAATTAAAATTATTTTTGTTATTTCGTGTGTGGGTGTTTTGTTTGCACATGTTTGTGCACAATATATTTGGGCATGCCTGGTACTCTCGGATGCCAAAGGAGGGCATTGGGATTGCCTGGGACTGGAGTTACAGACAGCTGTGAGTGAGTGCTGGGAATCAAACCCAGGTCCTCTGAAGAGTAGCTAGTGTTCTTAACTGCTGCACTATCTCTCCAGCCCCTTGTTCTGTTTTCAGAGGTTTTTTGGTAAGGGTAGATCTGGATGGAATTGAATGCTCCATCCTCTTGAGTCCCTATTACTAGGAATACATGTGTGGGACACTGTGACTAGTTTAAAAGCTTTTTAAGACTCATGTATTGCGGATGGAACCACGGCTTCCAGAATGATAAGCAAATGTTCTACCTCCACGTCCCAAGTTCTGGGGTTCTAGGAGTAGGCCACCATGGACTTAGTGGTGAAGGTTGTGTAGGAGAGGGTCCTTGTTTCTTGGAGGATCTGTATACAGTACTGAAGGCTGAAGGGCCGCTGCGATTTACTCATGTCATGTTGGAGAGATGTCTCAGTGGTTAAAATCAGTTGCTGCTCTCAGAGCAGACCTCAGTTTGGTTTCCAGCACCCAAATGTCTATAACTGTAGTTCTAGAAGATCCAAAGCCTTCTTTTGGCCTCCTTGAGCACTTGCACACACAGGCATATAAAAACAGAAACACATCTTCAAATATGGTGTGAGGTGATGTATGACTTGCATACTTGTAGCCCCAGGACTCTGGAGGCTCAGGGAGGAACAGTGAGTTAGAGACTGGCCTTCACTCCAGCAAGACCTGAGTTGGCAGAGTGATTAGATTACCCAGCATGCAAGAAGCCTGGGCTCAGGATGAATAGATGGCTCAGTGATTTAGAACATGCATCATTTTCCCAGGAGTGCTGACTTCAGTTGCCAGCACCCAACACTCAGAGGCTTGCAACCACCTGTAACTCCCTCCAAAGGGCTACACCTTCTTCTAACCTCTGGGCATGTGCCCACCCCCACCACAGACAGACAGACAGACACACAGAAGATTAAAAACAAAACAAAACCCTCTGGGCATGGTGGCATGTCCCTTCAATCATAGCTTTCAGGAGGCGGAGGCAGGAGGATCCCTGTAAGTTGCAACCCAGCCTGATGATCTACAGAGTTCCAGGACAGGCAGGGCTACACAGTGAAACTGTCTTGAACCAACCCACCCCCCCCACACCAAAACACACACACCAAAACGCACACACAAAATGCAAGGTGATTTTGGTTTACATAGTGAAACCTTGTCTAAGAAAAAAGAAAACACAAAGAAAAATTAACTAAATAAATGTATCATCTCTCCAAACAATGTGAGTTCCAAGAAGACTATTTTGTCACGTGCTGTGTCCCTAGAGTCCAAACAGTGGCTAGAACATACAAGAAACTTGGGAAAGAACTTATCCAGTACATAGAACATATAGAAAACAACCGTATTCATGTAAGTACTTTTTAACAGGCTGCGGAAGGATATTGCACTAATTCCTACGTTGGCGCATGCGAACAAGGTACGGGAAGTGTAAGGAAAATGGGGTGGAGCGTCGGTCAGTGTCTCGCGGGCATAGTCGGTTGGACAGAGAGCGAGGTAGAGGCCGGCCTGGCCCTGAGCACGCACGCGCAGTACAGTGGCCCGGCCTTGGCCGCTTACGCATTTAAGGAGTCAGAGGGCGGAGTCTCGGCTTTGCGCGTGCGCAGTGCCCGCAGCAGGACCAGGCCCCCCATTGGGTTGCTTATGACTTGTGCAGCGCATGCGCAGTGAGGCCGGCGGAGGGATTCGAGACCGGACCCACTCTCCGTTTGGTCGCGAGCTGAGGCCGCGCGGGTGGTGAGCAGCGTTCCGGTTTGCGCGTGCGGCGCGGACCTCTGAAGACTTCTGACGCGAACGCTGCTCAAGTGGAAGCCAGAGCGGGAGGTTTTGTCGGTGAACGGCGGCCGCGAGGCCTGAGACTAGCGGCAGGCCGAGGAGAGCGCTGCGCGGTGAGTGAATGAGTGGCCTTAGCGGGTGCGAGGCCGCTACCCACAGGCCTTTGCGGGATCCCCGAGCCCGTTCCCCGCGCCTGAGGCCCGCTTCCCGGGTCGCGCCTCACCCCCATCCTTTACCCAGAGTCCCCTGGGCTCTCCGGCCCCTTCCCCCTACCTCTCGCGGTCCCCTACCCACAGGCCCTTGCGTTTTGAATGTTGCCTCTTTTTCTCGCTTTTTTTTGGGGGGGGGTCGTATCCCGGACCTCTACCCACAATTCCTTTCGCCTCTGGGCTCCCAGATGTTTTATACAGATGCGCTCGTTTGATGTCTATGGACTACCTTGAGGCCCCTACCTCATAATCTTTTCCAAGGTATGAAGCCAGCCACCTCCTGAGCGCGGAGCCTCAGTCCCTGGATCCCACACCTCCTGATCTTTTCTCTTTGTTTTCTGTGTTTTTCGCCTTTTGTTTCTCAGGTCCTGCCCAAGACCTTCCTTTTTCATGCATATGGCTTCCATCCGCTTTCCGGGCATGTTAGCATCCTGGAGAACTCTCGCCCGTTCGTTTGTTTTTTGTGTGTGTGGAGGGGATCCTAGAGGCAGTCAATCTCCTGTGCTAAAGTTCCCTAACGTAAGGTTTCTGGCCTCAGGTTTAAGAAGATGACACAGTTTCTGCCTCCCAACCTTCTGGCCCTTTTTGCCCCTCGAGACCCCATCCCCTACCTGCCACCCCTGGAAAAGCTGCCACATGAGAAACATCACAACCAACCTTATTGTGGCATTGCACCATACATCCGAGAATTCGAGGTGAGTACACGGAACATGGGCACACAGGAGGGCTTGGGTTCTGCATGGGAGCAGGCTGCACTTGGACTTCAGCTTTTCAACATTTTAGCTTTGTGCCTATGATTATACATTTTTCATCTTGTTTTCTGCTTTTGTGTGTGTTATTTATTTTTTAAAGTACACTTGTATAAGTGGCATATGTATGTGTGTGGATATGTGTGCAAACCTGTGAACATCGGGACAACTTGCGAGGCTCTGATCTCTTTCCATCATGGGGGCCCAGGAGATGAAGCTGAATTTGTTAGATTTGATGGCAAGTGCCTTAACCAGAACCGTCGTGCTAGCTCCTACTGTGACTTTTGAGGCCTTGATATTGTGGCAGGCCTACTTATGTTCCCAAATGCTGCAATTAATGGGATGGGCGTGCACTTACAGGACCTACTAATTTCTCTCTTTTTTTATGACTTATTTCAGATGTAAAATGAGAAATTAGTAAAAAGAAATGTAAAATGTAATAAATAATACATATCAAATTTTAAAAGTTTATGCTCCAAACTAATCAAAAGGCAGAAAAAAAAAAGTTTATGTGTATGGGTATTCTCCTGCATACGCCATGTGCATGCTTGGTGCCATGAATCCTCTGGAACTGGAGTTACAGACAGTTGTGAGCTGCCAAGTGGATGCTGGGAATTAAACCCTCCTCCTTTGGAAGAGCAGCCAGTGCTTTTAAGCACTGAGCCGTCTCTTCAGCCCCTAATTTCTATGTTTTAAGTAGAGTTAAGAATGTATTTTTGCAGGGTTCTGGTAGTCCTTAGCCCATAGCCCATGTGGTTGGTCATATTTATTACATTTGCAAGCATGTCTTCTGTCTTTTTTTTTTTTAAGCTTGCAGAGATACATGATACATGTGCTTGGCTCTGTGCCCTTTGGTACTGGAATTGAAGGCTGTGTCTCTTTGGGGTTTGTTTGAAGGAAGTTTTTTTGGGGTCTCCCCCCCCAGGGTTTCTCTGTGTAGTTCTGACCTGGAACTTCCTCTGCAGACCAGGCTGGTCTCAAGCTCACAGGCATGCACATCACTGCCCAAACTGGAGACAGTTTTTATGGAACACTGGCTGGTCTGGATTTCCCTGTGTCATTTAAAGCTGGCTTTTTGAACTTACGACTCTGCTTCTTACTCTCAAGGTGCCAAAATGATAGGCATGTGCCACCAGCCCAGAAAGCCTATTTTTGTTGTTTTGGCTAGGTTTTTGTTTTTTTTAAAGATTTGTGTATTTTTTATTTATTATTATGTATACAACAGTCTGCCTCCATGTATGCCCACACGCCAGAGGAGGGTGCCAGATCTCATTACAGACGGTTGTGAGACACCATGTGGTTGCTGGGAATTGAACTCAGAACCTCTGGAAGAGCAGCCAGTGCTCTTAACCACTGAGCAGTCTCTCCAGCCCCGGCTAGGTTTTTTTCTTTGTTTGTTTGTTTTTATGACATTAAAGGACAGTGTAGGGCCGGGAGATAGCTTAGGGGGTAAATGTGCCTGCTACCAAAACCCAAGTTCTGTTCCTGGGATTCACAATGTGGAAGGAAAGAGCACATCCGTACCTGAATAAGGTAAATGTGGAACTTTTTTTTTTTTTTTTTTTTGGTTTTTCGAGACAGGGTTTCTCTGTAGCTTTGGACCTGGCCTGGAACTAGTTCTTGTAGACCAGGCTGGTCTCGAACTCACAGAGGTACGCCTGCCTCTGCCTCCCAAGTGCTGGGATTGAAGGCGTGTGCCACCACCGCCTGGTTTGGAAGAATTTTTGAAAAAGGGTAGAGTTTACTAAGGCTGCACAGTATGTCCTGCAGTGCTTAAGGCTCGTGACCTTGGGGCTTTGGCTCTGTTGGGTATGTGTGACTAAATCTGAATTACTTGAGCTTTTGGGTGTCAGGTTCTTTCATTCAGAAAATTTGTCATGTCCTCCATTGGAGCAGATCTAAGAAATGCTGCCATGTAACCAGAAGTCTTAGTGACATTCTGCCACTGAGTAGGAAAGCCAGAATTTGATAGGTGATTCGTTAGCACTATTTGCCTACCTGCCTGTCACTGCCCCTTGGGAAATGTTAGGAGCCAATAAACTGAGTTTAACAGTGCAGCACAGTGATGCTCTTTTGTAGTCATGTGCCAGTTAGTATTTAATGAGAGGATGGTGAGGGTTTCCAGACCTGCTGTGGCATTTTGGAGGTTTGCCCTGTCCACTGTTTTAGACCTATTTCTATCACTAGAATTTGGCTCTCTGTAAATCATACTTGGAACTATGGGAAACTACAGAATTGCTTTGGGAGCCATCTAGCTTTGGAACTGTACTTCAGAGCCATGTCACAATCTGATGAACAAACATCCACCAGTCAATGGAGATGCTTTTCTGTTTTTGTTTTTGTTTTTGAGACAGGATTTTTCAGTATAGCCTTAGCTGTCCTTGAACTTGCTTTGTATACCACACTGGCCTCAAACTCACAGAGATCTGCCTCCCAAGTGCTAGGATTAAAGGACACACACACGTGCGTGCAGTCGACATAAAGTTACTTGGGCTGTCCTGGCTCTCAACTCTGCATACCAGGTTGGCCTTGAAACCATGTTCTGGGATTAAAATCTTGGACCTCTACCACCAAGTGGAGTTTTGTTGTTGTTTTGTTTTTGTTTTTTGTTTTGTTTTTTTTCCAGACAGTTTCTCTGTAACAGCCCTAGCTGCCCTGGAACTAGTTCTGTATACCATGCTGGTCTTGATCTAACAGATCCCCCTGCCTCTTAAGTGTTGGGAGTAAAGGCGTGCACCAGCACGCCTGGCCTGGTGGAAACTTTTATTATATTGCCCTTGACACCAATCTGTCGACAGGTCCATGGCCCACACCACACTGAACCACTTTTACCCTCTGTCTTCTGTTTACATGGGAACTGAGAGTCTCTGCCTTGTATGTGTACCTTACTATATTCCTTCACCTTTCTTGTTTCTAGGACCCTCGAGATGCCCCTCCTCCAACAAGGGCAGAAACCCGGGAGGAACGCATGGAGAGAAAGGTATGTTGTTTTAAACTCCAAGGTTTTTGTTTTGTTCTTCTTTTTTTTTTTTTTTTTTGGTTTTTCGACACAGGGTTTCTCTGTAGCTTTTGGCGCCTCTCCTGGAACTAGCTCTTGTAGACCAGGCTGGCCTCGAACTCACAGAGATCCGCCTGCCTCTGCCTCCCAAGTGCTGGGGTTAAAGGTGTGCGCCACCCCTGCCTGGCTGTTTTGTTTTGTTTTGTTTCTCTGCTTCACCTTGGCAGTCTGTAGACCAGGCTGACCTCAAATTCACAGAGATCTGCCTGCCTCTGCCTCCCAAGTGCTGGGATTAAAGGTGTCACCGCCAGGCACGTCTTAGTCTTATGTATTTTTAGCTACTTCTTTGCAGGTGGTCCCAGCCATCCAGAGATTTTTGCTTGTACTTACTTTACTTCTTCTTTCTACTGGCAGAGACGGGAAAAGATTGAACGGAGACAGCAAGAAGTGGAGACAGAGCTGAAAATGTGTAAGCTGCTTCTCCCTCCTAGCAATCTTCTCCAATTTCAGTTTGCTCTTTCTGGGTCACACGGCCACTCTTCTTCTGGGAACCTGAGAAAGAGTTGGTTCACTTTCCTAGCAACCACTTACCAAGCACAGTCCTTGGATTAGGCTTTTTTAAGTTCTTGTTTATTTTATTTTAATAATTTTTTATATGTATCAGTGGTTTGCCTATCTGCATGTAGGAGACCAGAACAGGTCATAGGATTCCATGGAACTAGAGTTGGACAGTTATGAACTGCCATGTGGGTGATGGGACTCAAACATCAGTCTCTGGAAGAGCAATCAGTGCTCTTAATTGCTTAACTATCTCTCCAGCTCCAGTTGGTTTAGGCTTTTAACAGGTAAGGATACCCCAGTCACTTGCCATTTCTGTAAGGGACCACATTTCACTTTATCTCCAGGATAACGTATGAGGTAATCTGGCCAGTTAGTTGGTCCTGGCTCTATCCCTAGCTTCTTGATCATAGAAGTGGAGATGCTTCACCATCCAGGGTTGGAGGGTTTAAGTAGTGCTTGGTAAGCAGACTCACAACAGGATCAGATCTCAGTGTTCAGTAAGTAAAGACTCGTCAGAAGATGAGATGTATGTAGCATTAGTGAATCATTTCTTTTTAAACCATATTCCAGACTTGTGGATTTTCACAAATGTGTTTAGTGCACACGACTAACAGTGCATGAAGTATAAATGGAGGCTGTGTGTGTTCATTTCCTGGCTGCCCAGACCCAAATAATCACACAGAAACTATATTAAGGATATAATATTACCTAAGTAAGCAGGAAGTGCATAGTAAGCAACTTCCAAAACTCTAGAATTGACAGAGACATCTTGCTGCCTAAACAGTCACCCAAATTCTTCTGACATGTTGGGGTATCCATTTTTAACCTCCTTGGCTCATAGTATCTGGCAGAGAGGCCTATCTTCCTCTTGAAGTAATTGGTGCTGCCAGAAGCAGACATGTCTGTCGAGAAAAGTCTAAGTTATTAAAACATTTTAAATGCCATATTCTATTAAGTCTCTGAAAGGTTTGACGAATACCTATCCATCTGAAATATATCTTTGTATATCTAGAAAACCTAACTAACATGACTAAAAGCTTGACTATTACAAATGGCTATCTATTAATCTGTATTTCTTAATTATACATTTTTAAATGAGCTGCACAAACACAGGTACCTTAAACAAGATCAGAAACAAGAGCATATACACAGTGTAGCAAATTGACCTTAAATTTGTATCAATAGACCAAAGTTCATACCAATGCAAAGTATTCATCTTTATATATCAAATTCCCCTTTAAATGAAAACAAGCATTTGTAAGCAATAGTTTTGGGAATTTGGGTATTATCTATTCAAACTACTTCCTGCTGTTTGTTAGGCAAAATATTTTTAGGAAACACGGGAGACCTTTGGAGTAGGGCATGCCTTGTTCCATCAAGCCACATTAGCCTGGAAGGAATCCGCAGGTTCCCATCCTCTGTGGAAACAAAAGCAGAACCTCTTTTCCAAAGTAACATATCCTTAGACTCAAATTTTGAAGTCAAGATGCCTTTAATATATATGCGTGTATGTGTGTGTGTGTGTGTGTATATGTGTATCTATATGTGTTGGTTTAGCTTAGCAGCCCATACAATGAAATGTCTCTCTGTTCTTAGCACATTCACAGTCAAAAATTCAAAGGAAACACAATAATATACATAATCAATACTCTCTGTGTATTTAATATTTTGTTACCTTTACTCCTTTAATCTATGTCTGTACTCTTTTTTTATGCTAGGAGGGCGTGGCTAGGACCAACTCCATGGCCCTGCCTGTTTGCTCCACCCAGCCCAACATTGCCTCTGTGAGCCATGCTCACAACCCTAGCTCCAGGGATGCAGCAGGTCTATGTTGCCATTAAGCAACTAGTAGCACACTGCTCACAAACTCCATTTAAGTGCAGGACCTCCTGAAAGAGCCAGAGGCAAGCCAGCTCTTAAAGAAGCCACGCAGTTTTTCTGCTAATGCTGAGTCAGGAAGGCTTTTCTTAAGAGTGAGTCGTGCCTCTGCTTTCCACCAGCAAACAGACAACGCCCCCTTGAGAAAATGCTGCTAACAAGAAGCTGTGATTAACTCTGTTCTTTTGTGTCTAGAGTTCCTTCCCAAGTGGGTGTAGTTGCCCCACGTTGGCAACAGAGACTGCTTGTTAATTTCCCAGCCACCCAGACCCAAGTAATCACACAGAAACTATTAGTCACAATACTGCTTGCCTTATTAGCTCAGGTTTCTTATTGACTAACTCTTACATCTTAAATTAACCCATTTCTATTAATCTGTGTATTGGCACAAGGCTGTGGCTTGCTGGTAAAGTCTGGCGTCTCCCTGACTCCACTAACTCTCACTCCATATCTGTTTCAGCCTGGCTATGTTCTGCTCTGCCATAGGCCAAAGCAGCTTTATTCATTAACCAATAATAACCCATAAACAGAAGGACTTCCCCTATCAGTGGAGCTGTGGCTAGGTGTTCTTTATCAGGTATCTCATATTCCATGTTCAGGCCACTGAATCACTTCCCTTTCCTCCCAGTTACGGGATTCTGCCTTCCCCGAGATACAGCTTTCCAGTTGGTATTCAGTTTGTTTTTAGCACCTGTATTAGGGTTCTCTAAAGGAACAGAACTGACAAAATGGGGGGAAGTCTGTGTGTATGAGTGTGTGAGACCTTTGAGTCTCAGCAGCCTGTTTATGGGCTATTATTTGCCACTGAACCCAAGGCTTTGTGCACCCCTAACCCTAATCCTAGTCTGCTAACTTTATTCTTCTAACCTACGTACTCATGTGCATGCCCACCCCATTCATTCATTTATTTATTTTGTTTCTCTTTTGAGACAGGGTTTCTCTGTGTAGCATTGGCTATCCTGGAACTCTGTAGACCAGGCTGGCCTTGAACTCGCAGGATCCATCTGCCTTGAGTACTGGGGTTAAGGGTGTGTGCCACCGATGCCCAGCTACCCAGCACCTTTACAAAAGTTGTTTTTCTTGGTTCCTTTTGCCTCAAAAAGTGATATTTATTTAAAGAGAGAGGAAGATAGCAATACCTATCTGCTAACTCCTTTCTCTTCACTTCTCCCAATCCTCAGCACACTGGTATTGAACTGTGGCCAAGGGCTGGTAGCAGGACAGCTCCTGGGATGAAGTTGCAACTTTGAGGGGCATCATCACTTTGGTTTTTTGAGGTAGGGTTTCTTTGTGTAGTTTTGGAACCTGTCCTGGAACTCACTCTAGACCAGGCTGGCCTCAAACTCACAGAGATCCGCCTGCCTCTGCCTCCCAAGTGCTGGGATTAAAGGTGTGTGCTACCACTGCCCAGCCGAGGGGCATCTCTTTAAGTGGAAATGTAGTTGAAAGTCTTAATGTCTTGAGTCCCATTCTGTCACCATATTAACAGCCATGCCCTTATAATGAAAAGGAGGACCACCACCATAGCTGATTCTTTGGATTTAGTTTCTCTGTTAGTGGGAAGGTCACAACTAACAACTGAAGAGACTTGCTAAGTATCAATGCTTGTGATAGCTATAACAAGGATAGTCTGTCTAGACTGGTTAAGCATACTTCTAGGCCACCAATGGAAGACAGAAGTACTTCTGATACCGTGTTCAAAGGCATTATGCATGCCAGGCCTCCTTTCAAATTGTCCAAGCTGGCCTCAATCTCAGCAGTCATTTTTTTCCTTCTTAAATCACTTTTCCCCTCTTAAGCTTTTACTGTGTAACTGCATACTACACAGTATATGAGTGGGGGAGCTGGAGCAGCTGGTGAGAGGGACAGAGAAAGTTCAGCACAGGCGTTTAGCTTCCAGCACTCACACACACACTCATTAGAGTTGGGTAATAGGTTTTCTTTTTTGTTTTTTTGTTTAAGATTTACATATACATACATATACATATATACACACACACGTATATACAGTGTTCTGTCTGCATGTATGCTTATATGACTGAAGCCATCAGGTCTCATTATAGATGGTTATGCGGTTGCTGGGAATTGAGCTCAGGACCTCTAGAAGTACAGTCCTTGCTCTTAACTTCTGAGCCATCTCTCCAGTCCAATTCTTTTGTTTTTTTTCTGAGACGGTTTCTCTGTGTAGCCCTGGCTATCCTGGACTTCCCTTTGTAGACCAGGCTGGCCTCACACTCACAGAGATCCACCTGCCTTTGACTTCCAAGAGCTGAGATTAAAGGCATGCACACCACCCACCACCACCACCCAGTGGTTAATAGATCTTGATCTTTTTCAGAAGACTTAATCCTTGGTGGCCTAATGAGAGTTAGTTGTCTGTTTATGTCAGTTGGTCCTGGTCATTTTCTTCAGTGCTAGCCCAGGGTCCCTGCCTAAGGCTGTAGGATAGGGAGGAGAAAAACTATCCTGGAGACAGTCTTGCTGTGTAGGTTGTATTGCCTGGAACTCACTCACTATGTAGACCAGGTTGAGTTCTGTCTGTCTCTGCCCATTTAGTTCTGGGATTAACTCATGGGACATCATACCCAGTTTATCCTGGACTCCTTTTTTTTTTTTAAGATTTGTTTGTTTATTTATTATGTATGCAGTATTCTTCCTTCATATATCCCTACAGACCAGAAGAGGATATTATATCTCATTATAGATGGTTGTGAGCCATTCTGGTTACTGGGAATTGAACTTGGGACTTATAAAAGAGCAGCCAGTGCTCTTAATCTCTGAGCCATCTCTCCAGCCCCTTATCCTGGACTCTTGTTGTCTAGTGTGAGACTACTTGGTATCAGGCTTTTCCCTGGCTGTGGTTGCAGTTTGTCCAGTGAGTGGCAGTACTGCACATGTTAGGGAACAAAATAGCTGAGTTTCCCTCCAGATAGCTCCCATGGAGTTAGTTACTGCTCAGCTCACCTTGTATTGGGAATGGCTGGCGTCTTGGTGTACCACACCTTATCTGTGGAATGTCATTTGCGCCCCAGCAGCCTGCTGTCATCTGGAAGTCACTCTAGAAACGGCCATCTAGCTTTAGTGAGCTGATCTGAAACCAGGTGTGTGGTCAAGCTCGCCCAGTCACTGAGGTTTTCTTTTAGAAGAAAACCATCTTCATGTCCTCAGCCTCTGTCCATTTTTCTTCTACCCAAGACTATGGGCACTGTCTACTTAAAAGATTCTCTCCTTTTCGTACAGGGGACCCTCACAATGATCCCAATGCTCAGGGCGATGCCTTCAAGACTCTGTTCGTGGCTAGGGTGGTAAGTACCCTACTCCTGGCCTGGAAATCCTAGGCTGCTGAGAACTTGAGTCTAGCCATGGGCTGTTTAAGGACTTTGGAACAGTGTGTGTCTCCCGTTTAACTTAGCTTTGTCTCTTGTAGAACTATGACACAACAGAATCTAAGCTTCGGAGAGAGTTTGAGGTGTATGGACCCATCAAAAGAGTAAGTGGGTTGGGCTGGAGGGTTGAGTTGATTTGGAGGAGGGAGGAATAGCCTGAAGAGAGGAAGAATGCTGGGTTCCCAGCCTGGGAATGGTTCACATCTTTTCAGGGCCTGGGTTTATTTCCTTTAGTGTAGCTTTAGTGTCAAAAGTAACAGTGGGCAGGGCTGTGGTGGCCCATACCTTTAATCCCAGCACTCAGGAGGCAGAGACTGGATCTAGACTAGCCTGGGCTAAAAAGCTCGTTTCTTGTGGATTTAAAATACCTATTGGCAAGCTTCATCTTGCTTCAAGTTGATATATGGTTGAGGAAGCACGCCCACTAAAGCTATAGGTTCAGTTTAAGTGGCCTGTTTGTTTGTTTCTTTGCCAATTTGTGAGGTAGTCTCATGAGTCCAAGGCTGGTCTCAAACTTACTATAAAGTTTTGGATGGTCTAAACATCACTTCCCAGGACCTTGAATAGATACAGCTTATTCTTCTGCCCCCAGGATTAGAGCGTAAGCTCCAGGCAGCAGTATATATGCTAAATAAGAATTGTACCTGAAACTGTATCCCAGCTCTTGTATAATTGATGCTTTATTTATTTATTTTAAAATTTCTTTCTTTTTATTTTTTCCCTTTTTTTGTTTTTTGATTTTTTGAGACAGGGTTTCTCTGTAAAATCTCTGGCTGTCTTGGAACTCTCTTTCTAGGCCAGGTTGGCCTCAAACTCAGAGATCCTCTTGCCTCTGCCTCCCAAGTGCTGAGATTAAAGGTGTGCGCCACCACCGTCCAGCTAAAAATTCTATATTTTTATGTACATGAGTGTCCTTTTGCCTGCTTGTTAAAAGGTTTACTACATTGGTGCCTCGTGCCCTAGGCGGTCAGAAGAGGTTCCTAGAGCCCCTGGGATGAGAGTTACATAGAGTCATAAACTACCATGTGGGTGCTGTGAACCAAATCCAGGTCTGCAGCAGGAGCAGCAAGTGTTCTGTTAACCACTGAGCCATTTCTGGTACTATTTTTGTTTTGTTTATTTTTTATTTTGTTTCTTATTTTCTTTTTCTTTTCTTTTGGTTTTTCGAGACAGAGTTTCTCTGTAGCTTTAGAGCCTGTCCTGGAACTAGATCTTGTAGACCAGATTGGCCTCGAACTCACAGAGATCCGCCTGCCTCTGCCTCTTGAGTGCTGGGATTAAAGGTGCGCCACCGCTACCCAGCTGTTTATTTTTTTCAAGACAGGGTTTCTCTGTGTCACTCCAGCTGTCCTGGAACTCGCTCTGTAGACCAGGCTGGCCTCAAACTAAAAGAGATCTCTGCTTCCTGAGTACTGGGATTAAAGATATATGCTACCACCGTGTATATTTACATGAGTGCAGTGCCCTTGGAGGCCAGATGGGCATTGGATCCCTTGGATCTGGAGTTACATATGGTTGTGTGCTGCCATGTAGTTGTTAGGAACCAAACTTGGGTCCTCTGCATTGTGGGAGGAAGGTAGTGGTGTGTGATCAAAGAACAAACTAAGGTGGATAGTCTCCTTTTTCTATTTTCTCCTTCTCCGGGGTTTTTCTCCTGGAGATGAGACTCAGCTATCTCACTCACTGGCTCTTAATCTTTTAAGATTGTTCCACATAGTCCAGGCTGGCCTTGATGAGTTCATTAAGTAGAGGATGACCTTAAATTTTGATCTTCCTGTCTGCCTCCAAAGTGCTGGATTACAGGTGTGTACCATCACGTTTTTTTCTTTTTTGCTAGGCTGGGGATTGAACACAGGGCTTAATGCATCTTAGTCTACCAACCAAGCTACGTCACCAGCACCTTCAGACTTTTTTATTTAGTTGTTTTAGTGTCTCACAGGGCATGGTGGCGATGCCTAATCCCAGCATTTAGAGGGCAGAGGCAGGTGGATCTCTGTTACTTCGAGGACAGCCAGGGCTCTGTCATACAGCTAAAGCCTGTATCAAAAAAAAAAACCAGGGTCTCACTCTATCACAAGTAGGCCTTTTTTTCTTTCTTTTTTTTTTTTTTAAGATTATATGTATTTTGCCAATGTATACGTATACTGAGTGTATACAGTGCCCTTGCTCTGGAATTGGAGTTGCAGACTCTTGTTAATTGTTCTGTGGGTATTGGGAGTAAAACATGGGTTTCAGCAAGAGCAGCAAGTGCTTTTAACCCCTGAGGAGCCATTTATCCAGCCCATCCCAGCTTCTGTTTTATTTTGAAATGTCTTACTAAGTTGTCCAAACTGGCCTTGAACTTACTGTATAGTTAAGGGAGACTTGTTAATTTGTAAGTCTACAGATGTTATTGCGAGTTAGGTCCCTATGACAGGATGTATTATGTGGATCTCAGTCTGGGGTATCTGCTGCCTAACCCTTTGCTAGAACCATACTACCAGATGTAGTGTCACATGTCTTTAGTTCTAGCACGTGTGTGTATGTATGTTCTAGGTCAGTCTGATTTACCTACCAAGTTCAGGCTACTTACTACCCAAGGTTAGTGAAACCTGTTTTCAAAAAGAGTGGTAGAAGAAGAACACATGTAGGAGAAATAGTCAGAAGGGAACTAGGGAGAAACACACTAATTGTCAGCCCTGAAAACATGAGCTGGTATCTATGGTCTGAGCAGGCTATGTTTGGGATACCCAAACACACATATACATGTATCAGCAATTAACCATAGGCCATGAGATGGAGAGATGGCTCAGTGGTTAAGAGCACTAGCTACTCTTAGAGAGGTCCTGTGTTCCAGAGGTTTCCAGCAGAACTCGTAATCTTACAATGGGATCAGTCTCAAATTATTTTAAATAGAAAGTAGTGAACAGAGAAAGAAAACATGTTAACTGTAAGGATAGGGGCTCATAACCCTAATCCTAGCCCTAGAGAGACTGAGGCAGAAAGATTGTCCATAAGGTTGAGGCTAGCCTGGGCTACAGAGTGAGGTCTGGACTACGAAACAAGAAAGAAAGATGCTGTGCAAAGCTTTGATATCAAAACTCACTTAACTCCTCTGTGCCTTATTTTCCTCTGTTGGGAGACAAAGTAAAACCTGGCACCCATGATGGACACAAAGCTGATTAGCTCAGGATGGGCCCTCTGGCCTGTCCATGATTCGTGGGTCTCAGAAACTAGTCCCGCCCCTCCACCTCCTCTTGTGACCTGATGGAACATGACTCTAGCATGTCAGCTTAGGATCTCAATTGACTTTTGAAAATTATAAGTTGCAGAGTTAAAATCTTAGGATTCCTGCGCAATCTTAGGACCATATCTATCCGTGCGTGGGCAGGTAGTAATGTGGATGGGGGGCCAGTCATTCCTTGGGAACCTGCTCAAATACTGTTATTTCCCAAAAGTCTTACCTGTTTTGCTCCACCTCCTGTGTTCCAGCATTTCTTTCTGAATCCTGGTTCTCTGTACTCAAGCCTCCCGTGTCACTGCCATGTGGAGAGAGGACCCAGACACTTTGCTTGACTGCTTGGCCTCTACAGTATGGCCACGCCTCTTAATTGCCCTGGGTCCTCTAGCCTCCCTGCCTTCCCATTTGTTGGGCTCTGTCTGCACATACCTCTTGCCATAGTTGCAGGCAGACTCCTTTTCCACAATTCTGCATGAACTAGCCACAGTGGTCCTTTATGCTCAGCACACTGTTCTTTCCTCACAGTTGGCTGGCTTTAGGGGCACTTGACTCAATGCCTATTTGCTTATGGCCTCATCTGAGGATCTCCACCATCAGAACATTCAGTTTCCATAGAGCTGTATCCACAGCCTTCTCCAACCTGCTTTGCAGGACCCTCTGCCTCCCACATAATACTTCTGTGCCCTCTGGTTTCCACTTTACTCTGGCTTTCATTGGAATGAGAGTCCGTTGGGACCCCTGAAAGACAAATCTGTTACTGTTGTGTTCCTCAGCCCAAGGCCTGTGCCATAAGTTGGGTTGTAGGGTGGGTGGGGCAGCCCTGTAACTTGTGGAACTGACTGCCTTCTGCCTGCCCTGCAGATCCACATGGTATACAGTAAGCGCTCTGGGAAACCCCGTGGTTATGCCTTCATCGAGTATGAGCATGAACGAGACATGCATTGTGAGTACCTGTGCCTTTGCCTTTTCTTCTGACCCTCTCACCTCTGCTTCCCGGCCTCTTCCCCCGTCGTCTGTTCCCTCCCCTGCCATACCTGACTTTAGTATTGTTTCTTCTCTTTCTGTTTCTGATATATCTTTTTATATATATATACATATATATGTGTGTTTTTTAAAAATCAAAAACAAATCCCCCACAACGTGTGTGTGAGCCCAGGGAGGTAAGTGTCACACGTTGAACCTCTGGCCAGGAGGGCACTGAGTGAGGTATGGGGGCAGCTGGAGGTGGGGGAAGGTGTCGGATTTGGGGAGCTTCTCCCTATTAGGCCCCCACTGGAGTTGGGGGCCACCAGGTTGGAGTGAGAGCTGGCCTTTGAACCAGCCCTCTCCTCCCCCAGTAGAACTGGGCTAGGCTACCCGACCCTCCACCTCCCCTCCCCAGCCCCCACCCAGTTCTCATCAATCAGTGATCTGGTGGGCATGTTTAGCACCCACCCCCACAGCTACAAAGCCCCATTGAGGCTGCGCGGCGTCCATTTGGGCAGGGCTGGGTGGGTGGGGGTGGGCAGGGCTGCGGCGTGTCCAGGGGCCGCCGTATTAATTGACTGTTCTTATTGTCACTGCAGCCACCACGCAGCTGGCTTGCAGCTGATGCTTACGCTCCCCTTACAACACCTCAGTGTATGGTTGGTATAAGGGTTTGTATCATGGGTAAGATCACAGCACTGCACACCAGCCCAGCTTAGCCAGGCAGCTTAGGAACAGTGAGGCTTCCCTTCCCACCCTAGTTACCCTTCAGTGTCCCTTCACCCACAGCCCTTTCCTCATTTGGGTGCCCTCTATCCCTCTTGCCCCCATCCACATGCTCTCTGGTAATCTCTCTTAGCCCAGGGGTAGGGTGGACCTCGGTGGGAGAGGCACTGGCCTTCATCCATAGTCGGACTCCACCCAGCCCCTGACACCTGGGGCCATGTTGACAATCCTAAAGTTGGGGTGTTCTGGGGCCAGGGCTCTATATGGAGCCCTTCAGCCTGACCCCTTCCCTGTCCCATGACTTCTGTGGGGTTGTCACCATAGTGGTCTTGGAGACTGACTTCTAGTTTGGGGTACTGTGTCCCTTCTATCTTCCTTGGCATGGTGGGAGCCTCCTGAGAAGGCAACTGTGATGCCCAGTGCCTGTGCTCCCCAAAGTGCATGGATTGGGGTTCAGGGTATGGGAGGGATGGAACAGGCTTCAAACAACTGACGGTGTGGTAGTTTTTACTAAACCTGTACTGAGGCAGAAGACAGGGAAAGAGAGAAAGGCCTAGACTGACACAATTACATGGTCTTCTTGCCATTTCCTGGGTTGGGCCTCCTGGGGTTTGGGATGGGGAACCTGAGCAGGGTTCCTGTACTTGACTGACCTCAGTTCTCAAGTTCCCTCTGCTCTGGGGTTAGGGGCCAATTGGCCCCTCCTGGAGCATGGAAATCATTCCCGGATCCCAGGTGTGTCCCTTGCGTGCCAGCCTCAGCTGCTGCCACTAGTTGGGAGGGCATGTGGAATTGGGGATGGAGAAGCCTGACCCCAGTGCTGAGAGTCAGACCAGTGTCTAGAGGAGTGTGACTGTTTCAGGAAGTGGTGAGGTGGCAGCTGCTTTAAGGCCTTTAGGCCTGATATATTTAAGGTCAAGCAGGATAGCCCCAGGGCTTCCAGCCCAGGCTCTAGTCAGTCCTCTGTAAGACTCTGAGGCCCCTTTACTTCCTCTATCCACCTGTCTCTAGGTGTTGTGGGAAATGTAGTCTCTCCCTCTCAGGGCTCCCAAGACCTGGCTACCTTCCCTGTAGCTTTAACTACCCCAATGGTGGTGGGTGTGGGGTCTGTGTGAGTGCTCAGGTAAGCTTGGGGTCTCCAGGTAAGCAGTCCCGTGTCCCACCCCCACCCCGCCCCCGGGAAGCCCGCCTCCTCGCCAGGCCCCCAGGAGTTGCCGAGCCCCCCCCATCCCGCTCGGTTTGGACACCCGCAAGGCCGGCATCGGTAAATGGCACCTTTTTCTCTTCCTCTGGTTGTTATTGGGGGGGAGCGGGCAGGGGTGGGGCAGGGTATTGTGGTTGGTGAGCACAATTCCTTAGGCCAGGGCTGGACCCTGGATAGGGACTTTTTGGCCTTAACAGCCCTGCCTGATCACAGGCTTGCACTCTGGGCCTCCATACTCTGTCTTACACTCTTCAACTTCCCTGAGGGCTCAGGCTGGGCTGCATACCCTGCTGGTCATTGAGCTTGACCTGGAGGACAGAGCTGTCCAGGCTAGGTGGTGGCAGGGTCAGTCTGCTCAGGTAAGGCAGGGTTTTGAGTAGCACGGCACATGTACCTCTGGGCCTAGCCAGGGTCCTTGGAGGCCCCTGGGGAGCTCAGCACCCACTTCTATCCCTGCCAGTTCCTTAAGGTCTCCACTCCTGTTCATTTCTGATCTGATGTCTGTTACCTCGCACTGACCTCCCTATGAAAACACAGAAAAAGAAAACTGGTGTGGTCTGGGTGTGGAGGGGCCCAGTGGGCCTCCTGCCTCAGCATGGTGTCTAGGGTGCATGCCTGGGTGTGGAGGGGCCTAGCCAGCCTCCTGCCCAGCATGGTGTCTAGGGTGCATGCCTGGGTGTGGAGGAGCCCTCCCCACAGCAGAGGCCAGCATTCAGCTAACCTCCAGTTTCTTTGCAGCAACTTTGGCCGCCCTGGCAGGAGGGGGCTGCTCCATCATGTGGGAGCTGGGGGTGGCCAGGGTGAATGTTTTGCTGCCCCGCAATGGCATTTGGGGATGCCTAAAAGGAATTGGAATGGATGGAGCAGGCCCTTCAGGGTGGGAAGAGAGCTGTCTGGCTGTTGGTTGCCTGGCTGACTGGTGGGAGTGTGAGTGTGTGTGCAGGTGGATTTGAGGGGCAGGGATGCTGTTGCATGGATCCTTGTCTGACTAGAGCACCTTCTGGGGAATCCCCCTCCCCCCACATCTGTTGCAGCCGCTTACAAGCACGCAGATGGCAAGAAGATAGATGGCAGGAGGGTCCTTGTGGATGTGGAGAGGGGCCGGACTGTGAAGGGCTGGAGGCCCCGGCGTCTAGGTGAGTACATTTTGCCGTCTGGGTTCCTGGGCCTGTTTGTAGATCATTCTGCCTTCAGTCTCCCCACCCATATGTTGCTTGTTCCCCTCCATTTCCAGCTTGTCTTCTCTCATCAGCTTCATGGCTTTAGACACTGGTGCACACACAGACACCTACACATGAGCGCCCAAGCATACCCTGGTCTTTCCTGGATGAGTGATTGACCAGCAGCAGCTCTTGTGGGAGTAACTGCAACACTGACCTCAGCCACCTTATGCCTAGTGTATTTGGTATCACAGGCCAGGTTTGAGAGTGTCATTGCCTCTCGCTTTGCTCTTGCTAAATGGCCTCTTCATGTACTCCCTGGCTTCCTGTTCTCACTAGCTTAGTTTCTGCCTTCACATCTGGAGCAAGAGGGCAGCAGCCTGTGCTCTGAACTTGTCTCTGTCCCCTCACTGCCTTTATAGTTGTTATTGACTGTCTCCATCAGGGCTGTTATTCTGAGAAGTCTTGAAATACATTTGAGGATCTTGAAGCATAAGGAAAGGAAAGTCCTACTGATGCTGAGCTCTTCTCTCAGTCCCAGTCCCATGATGTCAATGGACCCTCACCAAGAGAACCTTGAGGCTGGACATTGAGAGATTGTGCTGCTGTCTCTGTGGACAAGGGCCAGTGTCTGTATGTTTGCTCATCTAATGGTTCACTATTAGGCTCCGCCTGAGTTGCAGGTCTTGTGTGCCAGGTGCTACTCTGTCTTAGGCAGCTGTACCTGTCTTTGCTTTCACCTGTGCACTTGGGCCGAGTTGACATAACACCTCAACCCCCAGGGGCATCCAGTTCTTAGAAAAAGGATGAATTCTTGAGACTTTGTGCTGTGCTGGGAGATTCCTGAAGTCTCAGAACCGGCCAGTTGTCTGATGTATAGACTTGTGAGAGTGTGGAGCTTTGTGTAGCACCTCTCCTATGCAGTCACAGCAGTATTTTATTACTTGGGTGTAGTTCTGAGACAGGCTCTCGACTTTGAAGCTCGAGGTGATCTTCCTGACCTTCTGAGTGTTGAAATTACACACCTGGCTATTTACTTTTAAAGAATGAGATGTTTGTTTAACTCGGTTCCTGAGGTTTCAGTCCACGGTCTAACTGGGTCTGTTGCTTTTGGACTTGTGGCAAGTCAGATGTGAAGAGTCGGTGGACGGAAGGAGCTCACCTCGTGTGCAGGGAGCGAGTGTATTTCTTTTTAAAGATGTTGTTGACATCCTCTTGTATTGATGATCTAGCCCATTGTTAATTTGTGATCTAGCAGCTGGAAGTTTGGGTCCTACTCTGTAATAGTCTTAACCATTACCTACCTATTCCTGGTTTAACAACCTGGCCTTTGACTGACCTCTTTTTTCCTGTGTTCCTGCGTGAAGCACAGGAGGTATCTCTGGACACTCTTCTGGTGGGTGGTGCAGGAAAGCACAGGCACAGGGTTCCCAGCTGTGAGCCTTCCTTTGCAAATTACTGGACTCAAGTGGCTCATTAACATCTCTCCGTTTGAAATATAAGAGTGCTGCCTGCTCTTTAGTGCTGCTGGTCAGGTGTGTGCCACCTTTCTAGATAGCGTTAATCTGTGCAAGTTCAGGGTCTGAAGGGGGTGTAGTTGTGGTTTTCTTGCACAGTTGATGAACTTGAAACCTGCCTGGCCGATGCTGGTGGCCTATGACAATTCAGTGGAGAGGCAGGATCTGAGTTGGTGCTTTGAGACTGATGGGGAAGTAGAAGGTACAGAGACAAGGAGAGAAAGCTGAACTCCAGAGTACAGCTGAGGAGTCTGGCTGTGGCAGGTCTTCCAGCTTTTCTATTCTTTGAAAACATAAGGTCTCAGCGTGTGGCCCTGACTGGCCTAAAGCTCATTGTGTAGACCAGGCTGGACTCACTCACCTGCCTGCCCTGTCTTCCCAAGTATGGGATTAAAGGGGTATAACACTGCCTAACTTCTTTCAGCTTTTCTACGGGCACTTTGGATATTGTGCACAAAAATGCAAGTTGTTGGTGCACTAGCCTAGAGTCTGAGGTCTCAGGTGAGGTTGGCAAGCTTGGGAGAAATGAAAATTCTTGTTAGGGTGTCGGAGAGCTCTAGCACCTTGTGAAAGCCTTGCATGAAAACAGGCTGTTCCGTGGCAAGGAGACTGGGATTGTTCACCATAGCTGCCAGTAGAGGTATTTGGGTTTTGTCCACTATTTAGGAACCCCTCTCAAGTTTCCCATTTTTGCTCCGTTCCCACTGATCCTATGTTCCTTTGCTTGGCCCATAGGAGGTGGCCTTGGTGGGACCAGAAGAGGTGGTGCAGATGTGAACATCAGGCATTCTGGCCGAGATGACACTTCCCGATATGATGAGAGGTAAGGTTGGGCACCTGGTTTCTTGGGACAAGACAGTATGGGGGTGCCCTGCCACACACTGCTAACCTCATGTAGGCCGGGCCCCTCCCCACTTCCACACAGGGACCGGGACCGGGACCGTGAGCGGGAGCGCAGAGAAAGAAGCCGAGAGCGAGACAAGGAGAGAGAACGGCGACGCTCCCGCTCTCGGGACCGGAGGAGGCGCTCCCGGAGTCGAGACAAGGATGAGCGGCGCAGATCCAGAGAGAGGAGCAAGGACAAGGACCGAGACAGAAAGCGCCGGAGTAGTCGGAGCCGAGAGCGAGCACGCAGGGAGCGGGAGCGAAAAGAGGAGCTTCGAGGTGGTGGCGGTGGCGGTGGTGGTGGCGGCGACATGGCTGAACCCTCTGAAGCTGGTGATGCAGCTCCTGATGATGGGCCTCCTGGAGAGCTTGGCCCTGATGGCCCTGATGGCCCAGAGGAGAAGGGCCGGGATCGAGACCGGGAGCGACGTAGGAGCCACCGAAGTGAGAGGGAACGGCGCCGGGACCGAGACCGTGATAGGGATCGAGAGCACAAACGGGAGCGGGGCAGTGAGCGGGGCAGGGATGAGGCTCGGGGTGGGGGTGGCAGTGGTCAGGACAATGGGCTAGAAGGGCTAGGTAGTGATGGTCGAGACATGTACATGGAGGCAGAGGGTGGTGATGGGTACATGGCCCCAGAAAATGGGTATCTGATGGAGGCAGCTCCCGAATGAAGAGCCTTCCTGTGTTGTGGACATGCTTCTGTTTTGCTGTCTGCCTTCCTAGCCTTTCCACCATGGCTTGTCCTCTGAGGTAGAAGTTTTTTTGTTGTTTTTTGTTCTGATCCCTTGGATTTAAAAATAAAATTAATTTCATGATTGATAGTGGGTACCTGGTGTATTACTGCACTTGCTCTCTTCCCAGAAGGTTGTCACTGTACATTGTCCAGCCCCTCTTGGTGTACTAATTATAGTGCACATGTTACAGCCTGAAGTAGAGGCTGTGCTCAGGCCACCAGGGCTGCTTGTCAGGTTAGATAGGGAACAAATGAGAGAACAGTAGGCCAAGAGGCAGGGTGCCAGCCAGGATGGCACAGACCTGTGGGTAGGAAGCATGTCTGTCATAACGTGTGCTAATGAGATAGCCATGTGCATACATTGCTGGGTGGAAGACAGAGATGGGAGAGCTTTGAGTCTGGTGCGCCCTGAGGAACAGTGGGTGGCCTGGTGTGGTCCTGAAGAAAGGCTACAGGCAGCCATCTAGACCTGACAGACTCCACAGACTTGACGCACGCCTGTGGATCTCCCCATGTTTGACCACGAGTGTCTCAAGTGTCTCACTGCAGAAACTTGTGAAAGGCATTGGAGAATGACCAGTGGGGACATCAGTTCCTTTCTTAAGGAATTGATACGGCTTGAGTATAATATGGCCTTCACGGGCTTATGTCACATGGGGTATTTGTCTCCAACTGTTGGGTGGCTGTGGGTTTTAAGAGGAAGGACCTGGTTGGAGGAAATAAGTCAGTGGGGTAGGTTCTTGGGGATGCGCTGTGCTCTGTTTCCTGCTCATGAGATGAGAACACCTGCTTCAGGCTCCTGCCAAGTGTGCGTGGCTGAGTGACTGCACTGAGACCTCTGAAGTGGTGAATGGACATGAATCCATCCTCAAGTTGTGTATGCCAAGTGTGGTGTTATTTTTCTGGGGAGATGGGAAATACAACTGCGGACTGACAGACCAAATGTTCAAGCTCTGCTTGGTGAACAGATTCATGGGAAGCACTCCCCAAAAGATTCTGGGAAGTTGTTGAGGATGTACTGACATCCCTATTTTGGGGGCACCAACAATTTGTCCTATCTCCCAGCTATCATTGTATTGTATTTTGTGGATGATCATGGTTTTGCCTTCAAAATGGGTGCTTATCATTACTGGTGGGAAATAATCACTGTATTCACAGCCTTGAAAAGATTGTAGAAATGTGAAACTCCTGTAGGTTTCCCATGAGGCCTGTGTCCTCCCCTGAGCTGCTCAGTATGCTCCTGAGAGCCCCAACATGTCATCATGTGGAGGCGTGGTGAGATTTCAGAAACCATGCTGTTCTGATGGAGTGCCTCCCACCACACGCCATGGCAGGGTGGCCACTAGGAGATGGGCCAAGATAGGAATACGAAATCAAGGATTTGGACCACAGTATTCAGCAGCCACTTGAAATTTCATAGGCTTGTTGGGAAGAGGACTTGTGGGATAACAAGGGTAGAGGATGCAGGGCCATTGAAGCGAAAGCAGAAAGTAAAGAATTGGCAAATCTAAGGTTGACAGTTTAAATTGTTTCCGTTTCTATGGCAGTCTGAAGCCCTTGCTGTCCTGGAACTTACTAGATAGAACAGTTAGACCAGGCTAGCCTCACAGAAATCCACCTGCCTCCTTTCACCTCTTGAGTGCTGGGATTAAAGGCATGTACCAGCACACTGAACTCTGAGGTTCGTGGTTTAGTCGGTGAGCTGGACGTGGTGGCAGAGGCAGGCAGATCAGATGCCAGCCCAGTCTCTGATGAGTTCCAAAACAGCCATATCTACACAGAAAATTACCCATCTTTGGTGTATGTATGGGGGGAGGGGTAATTTAGTAGATTTAGGAATTAGTTTAGGTACCAAAACACCCAGATTTCTTGTCATGAATCCCAGAAATGCTGGAAAGATGGAATTTGACAAATTTAATGAAAACTCTTGGCTTAGGAATTGATCTAAGTGAATGAATGAAGGATTCAAAAAAATCAATTCAAGACTACATAGAGAAACCCTGTTTTGGGGAGAAAAGAAAAAAAAGACAGTACAAATGAAAGTAGATGGCAGTTCCTAGAGAAGTTGACCCAGGCTGTCAAGAAGACTGAAATTTCCAACTTTGGGAATTATAAAAAGAAAATTAAGGGGCTAGAGAGATGGTTTAGAGGGCTCACAACCATCTATAATGAGATCTGGTACCCTCTTCAGGGGTGAAGGCATACATGCAGGCAGAACACTATACATATTTTAAAAAAAAGCCAGTAGTGGTATGAATTTAAAGTCAACTGGGATAAGCAAGTCACTGCCTTAAAAAAAACACACACACAAAAAAAAAAAACCCAATTCCTGTTGTGTTTGAGGCTTGGAAAGAAGTTGAGAATGTAGGGTAAAGAATTGAAGTTTGTAAAAGGCACCAACAAAGCAAGGACCTCTTGAAATAGCATCTCAGAACACAGCTTGAGCCCCACACTAAGGATGTCACAGGCAAACATGGATTACACCAAAATCTGACCATCTAAGCATTCACAAGAGGGCACTGACCTCCATGTGTGCTGTGCTGTGCCATATACACAAAGTAAATTTTTGTTTTGTTTTTGGATACAGGGTTTCTCCGTAGCTTTGGAGCCTGGCCTGGAATTTGCTCTGTAGACCAGGCTGACCTCGAACTCACAAATCCGCCTATCTCTGCCTCATGAGTGCTGGGATTAAAGGTGTGAGCCACCAGTGCCCAGTGTAAATTTTTTTTATGCAAAAAAAAAAAAACTGAACAGTTGGGCCTGTGATGTCTGAAAGGGGCTGGGAACTGGAGGTCAGAAGGTGCTGCTGGCTGTCTCAGCAGTCTCCGTACAGGGGTTCAGGGGAGAGGAGTGCAGGAACAAGGAAAGAATGGCAGAGCTAGGAGGAAAGCTGGGGGGGGGGCCCTGTCTCCAAAAACAAAACAAATTTACAACATGCAAATGACAATACAAGACCTCTCTTGTGACTTCCCAGCCTCTTGGGCGTTCTGGGTGACTTAGGCATTATGGCTCCTTGACTTTATCTTCCAAAATCTCTGTGAACCATGAAGGTTCCTGCTCAGGTCTTGTTTCTGTGTGTCTGTCAGTCTCTCCCTCTCTGTATAGACAGGGTTTCATGTATTCCTGGCAGCTCTGGAACTCGTTATATAGATGAGGCCCGTCTTAAACTCACAGAGGTCTGCCTGCCTCTGCCTCCAGAGTGCTGAGATTAAAGGTGTGGGCCACCAAGCTCTGTGCGCTGCGTGTGTAACCAAAGGTGACCTTTCATAGAGTTGTGATCTTCCTGCCTCCACTTTCTGAGTGTTGGTATTACAGGCGTGCACTACCACCCGTGATTTATGTGCTGCTGGGGATGCGACCCAGAGTCTTGAGCATGCTAGGCTAGCACTCTACTGACTGAGTTGCATCTAAAACTTCAGATTTTACTTTTCTGGTTTCTGGATACAGGCTCTTGGTATGTATCCCAGGCTTCCTAGTCACAGCGATCCTCTTTCCTAGGCCCCTGGAAAGCTGCAGGCCCTGTAGCGGGTCCTGTAGAGCCCTGGAATCCTGAGAAACCACACCCCCCTGGACTTGTCAGTGTGGAAATGAGGGGAAACTACCGAAAGGGCACAGATATGCCCTTAGAAGCAAAGCAGCACGCCAACATTGCAACAGGAAGATAACAACCAGAACAAACCCATGCAATCATCTGGTAGGATGTAGTGGCACGGGGAGGTAGGCACGCGGAGGACGAAGGTCTCGCAAGTCCCCCAAGTGGGAGGGGCCCCTGCGTAGCACCGCGTCAACGTCAGTGGTGAGGGTAGAGGCTCAAACTGTTGGTAGCCGTGTGGGCGGGGCCTCGCGCTGCACCTCCTTGCCGGCACCGGGTGGGCGGGGCCTCGTGCGGCACCTCCTCCTCGCTGTCGCCCGGGCGGGTGGCTTGCGTTGGCTGCGATATGGCTGCACTGGTGGAGCCGCTGGGACTGGAGCGGGGTAAGCGCTCGGGGGGTCTAGTCCGGCTTCTAAACTCAGTGGGCCGCGCGAGTCAGATGCCGGGGACAGGCGTAGTCAGGGTGGGCGGGGCGCGGCCTGCGGGCGTGGGAGGGTCTGGGGCGGAGCGCACCAACAACACCCCGCCTGGGGTTGGGGTCCAGGGGACCGGCTGGGCGCGTCCATCGCTTCCAGCCTGACCTCGGTCTCCCTTCCTGCTGCCTTTGCGGTCCTTACCGCGTTCTGCAGACGTGTCCCGGGCCGTGGAACTGCTGGAGCGGCTGCAACGCAGCGGAGAGCTGCCCCCGCAGAAGCTGCAGGCCCTGCAGCGGGTCCTGCAGAGCCGTTTCTGTTCTGCCATCCGCGAGGTGAGCACCTTGGAACTGTGTGAGTTGTAGTTTACTAGCGCTGGTCGGCGGGGCCCGTGACGGGCAAGTGAACGCAGACAATCGTGTCCAGGGCTGTGAACTGGCATCTCCCTGATGTTGCCGCGTCCCCCACCCCCTAGGTGTACGAGCAGCTCTATGACACGCTGGATATCACTGGCAGCGCTGAGGTGCGGGCTCACGCCACAGCCAAGGTAGGCGCCTGTCCCTGCAGCTCTGGGTGACCACGAAAGGCACAGTGCCCTCCCAAAGCTGGCCGTTCCTACGCCTTCCTTCTCATTTGCGCATCTCTTCCACCCTATGAAGATTTATTTATAATGCCCTTTAAATAACTGCACATTTTTAACTTGAATGCACATGAGATTCTCTTTAGCAACAGGAGAGGAAACTGACCTCACTTTTCTGCCGTAAAGATAACCCTAAAAGACGATCCAGTTGGATATCATGAACAGGGACATCTATCCAAACTGCAGTGCCCACTCTTCTTGTTACTGCCAGCAGACTCAGTCCTGTCCCACCTGACCCCCAGGATGGGGGCTAGTTTGTCTGAAAACAAGATTGTCAGGTGCGAAGTACTGAGGACATACCTGACTTGTGGAAGAATTCTCACAGGTTTTAGTCACCACAAGGTGGCCTACTGTTGAGCCCTGGCAGGAGTCCCCTGCTTGACCTGTGTACCCTGGCTGGAGTGCCCTTTTCTCAAGGGGGCCAGGGTCTCTCACATCAAGGCACCTTCTCTCTTCCAGGCCACAGTGGCTGCCTTCACAGCCAGTGAGGGCCATGCACACCCCAGGGTGGTGGAACTACCCAAGACTGATGAGGGTTTGGGCTTCAACATCATGGGCGGCAAAGAGCAGAACTCACCCATCTACATCTCTCGAGTTATCCCTGGAGGCGTGGCTGATCGCCATGGTGGCCTCAAGAGGGGAGACCAGCTGCTGTCCGTGAATGGCGTGGTGAGTGGGGCTGTACAGTGTCTGTATGGAAGCACTGGATGGTTTTTCCCTTCCACACAGGGAGCACAGCCTTTGTAGACACCTTAAGGGGTGCACTGCTGGCTCTCAAGGACTTGTGGGAGCACACTAGGGGACCAGTCCAGTGTAGAGGATGGAAGGTTTTTTTAGGAGGAACCTTTGGATTGGATGCTGAAGGATGGGTAATTCTCAGGACTCAGAGGTGGAGGGTGGTTCTGGCTGAGAACGGATAGGGTTGATAATTGCACTCCTCTGACCTGAGGAGAAAGGTTGGCTCTGATAGAAGGCTGGGTCACCCAACATCCTGAACCCCAGTAGTTAGAATCCAAGAACGCACCACGGAAGAGGTGGTGTGGCCAGAAAAGCCGGGCTTTTATTACTGGGCTGTGAGACCAGAAGAGCAGTAGGCTTAGGGAGTGTCGAGGCCTCTCCAGGACTCTGGGAGGACAAGAACAGGTTCCGTGACCTGCTTCATTGACTAGGACTCTAATCTGTTTTAGGGTGCAGGTGCTGAATCTCAAGTTGGTAATCCACTGGTGGGGGGGGGGATGAGGCCCTGGAGACTTTACTCTAGAAGCCTTCTCACTATCCACTGGTCCCATGTCCTGGGTAGGGTGGTAAGGGCAGCGGTTTGGGTCAGCAGTCTGTGCGAGGCCTGCCCTGCAGAGTGTGGAGGGCGAACACCATGAAAAAGCCGTGGAACTCCTGAAGGCCGCCCAGGGCTCAGTGAAACTGGTGGTGCGGTACACCCCTCGGGTGCTGGAGGAGATGGAGGCCCGCTTTGAGAAGATGCGGTCTGCCCGGCGGCGCCAGCAGCACCACAGCTACACGTGAGCCTCGAGCCCACTCTCCCCCTGCTGCCGTCCCCAGCCCCAGACTCCTAAGCCAGGCCAGTGATCCCGGTGGCCTTCGTCCTTTATCCCTGGCTCTTCCTGACCCTTGACTCCTACCATGGTAGCCAAGGCCCTGGGACTCTGGCTTCCTAATCTCAGAATCCCTGTGTCTGCTTTTCTGAACCGTTGTTTCCAGAACCTCACCCTTAAACATCTCATGCCCCACTGAACCTCCTCTGTGCCTAAACTTACCCTCTCCACATCCTTGCAGGTCTTTGGAGTCCCGAGGCTGAAATCACAGAGTAGGACCCTCCACCTCCCCTGTACAGTATTATTTATTGTCACTGGCACCTTATTTAAAGATCTTTAACCCTCACCAAGTGTCTTGTGTGTCTGTCGCGCATCCTGGAATAGTGTCTGTGGAGGAGGAGGGTGAAGCTGAGGTTAAAACCAAGCTCTTTCCAGTATGGGTGGGGAGATCGACTCTGCTCGAGTAGCTCTGAAGACAGGTTTGTCGGCCTCCCAGAGACTAATCCGGCCCAAGGCTGCGTCTAAATGAATGCCAGGGTCCAGCACTGAAGACCACTGTCCCCAACACTTTAGAGGTTCGGAAGGAGAGGAGGGCTTGGTAGGGTCTTCCGCCGCTGGTCAGACGCGGGAGTCTTGAAACGCAGCAGGAGCTCTGCCTCTGTAGGCGTGGCGGAGCGAACCATCCGCTGGGGGAGCCCAGCGGGCCGTGCCACCGTCTGAGAGGGAGTCGGGGGTGGCGGGGCGCGTGCAATTCCCCAGACGGGCGCAGGGGTGCGGAGTACCAGGCACTCACCACCCGTCGGCCACTCGCCTCACCTTCCAACCGAGCACATCCTTCCGGGAGCCGCCCTTGCCTTTAAAAAAAAAGATTCCCACCTTGAATGTTGAATTCCCAACCCGCCACCCAGCCCTCCTGTCCCGTGAGATGCGCGCTACCGCGGGAACACGGGGTCTCGACTAGCGCTCCACGCGCGCTACAAGATTCAGGTGACATCATCCTCTGCCGGGCTCCGCCTCCATCCCAGGCCGCCGCACGCTGCATACTTATTGGTCGCTGCACCATGAGTCCCGCCCCCAGCTCTCCGCCCGCGCGGCCCCTCCCTCTCGATGCAGAGGCGGGGCCTGGTCACCGGCCGGTACGGACGCTAATTCTCATTGGCCACTCAGAGCCGTCCGTCAGTCTTCTGTTAAAGGGGCCACGACCGCCTGGGATCTGTTGGGGGAGGGGGAGGGAGGAGAAATTTTTGGGGGGAGAGAAGGTGGGATTGGGGGGGCGCTGGTGGGCACCCCTGGATCTGGCGACTGCGGCCTCGCGGGGGGAGGCTGTACGGTGACAAGGGCAGGGGGCTATTTTAGGGAATAAGAAGGCTGTGAGACCGTGAGGGGGAGGGGGGTCCCCAGCGCCGAAGCCGGAGCAAGAGACGCTGAGCCCGCGCTAGCGGCGTAGACAGGGCTCCAGAGCTCCAGATCCGGGCCCCGGCCGCCGCCAGGGGCCCCACCCGGTGCCCCTACCCCACCCCGCGTCCCTACTGCAGCCCAGCTCCTCCCGCAGTCGCCGCGGACCAGGTAGGTAAGAGCCCGGCCCAGCCTGCCCGGCAGCGCCCACCCCGGGGACCCCTGGGCTAGCCTCCCCCACTCACTTGCTCGAAATCCTGCATTCCTATCTACATCCCGAGGGAACCCAGAGTCCAGATTTTAGCCAACCCAGGAGAACCAGGCGTGTCCCTTTCCGGAGCCCAGAGTCCCCAGCCGAACCCTGGTATCTCAGGTGGGTTGCCTCCTTTCGCCTCCTCCAGGGCCCAGACGCCTGGATCCCTCAGCTCAGCCTTAGTCTAGATCCCCCCTTTGGGCCCAGTCCTGGGAGCTCCAGACACTGGCCACAGCTGCACGGCTACCTCTATTGCTTCCGAATCGTTCCCCCATTCGCGCCCCCCACCTTCTGGCTGGAACAGCCGGCAGCGTTCCTCCGTCCAGGCCGGCTCGCCCTGGAAACAGGCCGGCGCTGGAGCTGTCCATGGTCAGCTCTCTCGGTAGCCTCGCCTCCCCCTTCTCCTGCCACAGCCGCCCAGAAGGGGGTGCAGGCGGCGTGGGGATCCCCCTAACCGCGCCTTTGACCTGGGGATCCCCAGCGCCCCACCACCCCTAGCTGGGCCGCAGGGTTCTTATGTTTAGGCACCCTAGCTTTCCGGGACTCTAGCTGCTTCACTTCAACCCAGGACGCTTTAGAGACCTTGTCGTGGAACCTCCATCCAGCTCCCACCTGGTTCTGAAGGGCTGTTGGTACCCATACATCTGCTGACCCCGAGTAATCGCCGTCACCCTATTCAGCACCTGGGGAATCCAGTTTCTCAGGCTTTGCCCACCCCCCTCCACTTAGCACCTAGTTTAACAACCCTCCCCCCACTCCCCCTTGTCAGACAAATGTGCCCAGTCTCCTGGTACACCGGCACCTGCTCACTGCCTTAGGGACTCAGGCGCCATGAGTTCTCTTCAGTAATCTGGAATGCAACTCCTCTGCTTCTGTCCTTCCTTCTGGGAGATCTAGGTGTCTCGCCCCATCTCGTAACCCCCATTTAAAGAGACATATCCTAGGGACCATGACAACTGTCCCATCCATCAGATCACCTGGCCAGCACTACACTCCCATCAAATACTCTAAGTCTGTAACACCCTGTCCTTCACCTCCACATGGACTCAAAGGTCTGGACCCCCGCCTGGCTCTCCACTGCACTCCCATCTTCAGGTTTTTGTGGACTCACCGTTCGATCAACTTCACTTCTTCCATGGCCTTAATGAACTCATCTGCCTGTTATCTCAGGTGCTAGACTTCCAGAGTCTCCTCTCCCACTAAAGCTGGGTGGTTGATGTATTTCTGGCATCTCATTGCCTCTAGAGACCCATATGGTGATGTCTGATAACTCATACTCCAAGTACCAAGCAGCCATCCCTTCCTCCCAGTGTGTTCTGTGGCCAGGGTTCTTGAGGTGACCTGGAACCTACTAGCCATCTTCCTGCATTTCTAGTTATAATGAATCCTCTCCTTGTGTTATGTTCTTGATTCCAAGTTCCAGAGCATTTCCAGATGGTCCATCTATTCCATCCTCATCAAGGCGTGATCCACATTCTATACCATGTGCTACATTCTCGGCATGTCTTTTGCCACTTGCTTCTCCCCATCCCCAACAAGCAGGGTTGTGCCATGTAGCCTATGTGTGTGCACATTTTCGTTTCCTCTTCTTCTTCCTCTCCCCCCTCCTCCTCTTCTTCTTTTTCTTCTTCTCTTCTGGTCTTTTCAAATACCTAGATAACATCCCTATGCCAATTTCTGCTCTCAACCTTTTCCTCAGACACGTCCTATATTTCTAGCTGCTAGGGCTGGGGGTATAGCTCCGAGGTAGAGTACTTGCCTCATGTGCACAAGATCCACAGTTCGATTTCTATCACTAGACCAATAAACAAAAATATCTTGCCCCACCCATACCCCTTCAAATCATCTCAGTGTAAGCTCTCCAGTATTTGCATTTTACATGTGTTTTATGTCTGGTCATGTCTGCCCTTGTTCTAGACTTCCTTCTCCTCCCATGGATATTCTAACTTGTAGAATGTGTTGTTTTCAGTTAAATAGTCTAGTATTTCTTAGTGTTATTAACTTTAACTTGCACAATCTTTTAAAAATGATTTATTTTACTGAGCAGTGGTGGCTCATGCCTTTAATCCCAGCACTCGGGAGGCAGAGATCCCTGTGAGTTTGAGGCTAGCCTGGTCTACACAGTGAGTTATTGGACAGGCTCCAAAGCTACAGAGAAACCTTGTGAAAAATAAAAAAAGATTGGATTTTATGTGCATTGATGTTTTTCTGTATCTATGTTTATGTGAGGATGCCAGATCTACAGGAACTGGAGTTACAGACAGTTGTGAGCTTCCCTGTGGGTGCTGGGAATTGAACCCAGGTGCTCTGGAAGAGCTGCCAGTGCTGTTAACTGCTGAGCCATCTCTCCAGCCCCCGGAGCTTGCCCAGTTTTAAACCTGGAAGCTCCGAGAGCAGTCTCCTTCTTCTCTTTTCAAGTCTCAGGTTCTAGGGCCCTGTCCCCTCAATCCCTAACTTCTTTCTTGACCCTAGCTCTGCTGTCAGACTTGGCCCTGGTGGGCATCTCCATCTGCTGCGTTGGATTCTAAGTCTGTTCTAGACTTTCTGCTTGTCTAGTCTTCAGCCTCAAAAATGTTCTTGTGTCCTGGACACCCCCACCCCCATTAGGGAATCTCTTTGTATCTGTTATTTCCTACACTTTTGTGTTTTTTTGTATGTGTACACACATGCCACAGCGTGTGGGTGGAGGTCAAATGACAACTTGCATGAGTAGGTTCTCTCCTTACACCATATGGGTCCCAGAGAATCAAACTCAGGTCCTCAGTCTTGGTAACAAATGCCTTTGCCCCCCACTGAACCATCCTGCTGGCCCTGGTGTGTGTGTGTGTGTGTGTGTGTGTGTGTGTGTGTGTGTGTGTGTGTGTGTGTGTTGGGAACAGGATACAGGATTTCCTCAGGCTAGTTTTTGTTTTTATCTGTTTGTTTGTTTGCTTGTTTTCCAAGACAGGGTTTCTCTGTGTAACCATCCTGGCTGTCCTGGAACTCACTCTGTAGACCAGGCTGGCCTAGGACTCATAGAGATCCAGCTGCCTCTGTCTCCTGAGTGCTGAGATTAAAGATGTGCACCAGCTGGGCAGTGGCGCAAGCTTGGCAGTGGCGCACGCCTTTAATTCCAGCACTCAGGAGGCAGAAGCAGGCGGATCTCTGTGAGTTCGAGACCAGCCTGGTCTACAAGAGCTAGTTCCAGGACAGCCAGGGCTACACAGTGAGTTTCAGAACAGGCTCCAAAACTACAGAGAAACCCTGTCTTGAAACATCAAAACAAACAAAAAGCAAGCAAGCAAACAAAAAACCCAAAAACAAAAAATGAAGGTGTGCACCACCACCGCCCAACTCCTCCAGCTGGTTTCAAACTTGCCATCCTTCTGCCTCACCTGGGATCAGCTGGGGGCTCCATTTATATTTTGTGTCCATGCATTCATGCTGAGCAAGCTCTGAGTTCTGTATCTTGTCTTTGGATCAGATTTACTATGTCCTGCATTAGGAATGTCCCTTTGTGTCACTTTGCTCACCTGTGTGTTTGGGTTCTTGGGTGACCCAGACATCTGTTTATGTTGTCAGGTTGTTTGGGACTGACATTACCTTCGAAACCTCAGTTGTAGCATAGGGCCCTCTAGTTAGCATAAAGCAGCTCTGGGCGCAGTGTCTTGTCTTTAGTGTGGTATGTAGCATCTTGAGGACATTGATTGTCCACTTTCTTTAATGATTTATTTCAATTTTATGTGCATTGGTGTTTTACCTTCACGTCTGTCTGTATGGGGACGTCAGAAGTTGTGAAACTGGAGTTACAGATAGGTGTGAGCGGCCTCATGGGTCTGGGAGCGCAGACAGTGCTCTCAGTCATCTTTCCAGCCCGAGGACCCACTTTCTTGTTCGGTGACTCTGAGGTCTACAGCAACCTAAGTCACCCCAGGCTGTACGTCCTCAGCCAGTTGTGGCTTTGAGCTCCCCATGTTGGGGTCTTGCCTACAGCTGGCCTTCTCTCTCAGAAACGTTTTCTTGAACTCAGTTTCCGGGAGGCGTAGAGTTTCATGACCTACCATTTAAAGACAAAGGGGATCTCAGGACTCAGTTGCATCCTTTGCTGTACTTCAGAGCCCTTCAGCCCTCTTCTTCCTCTCACAAGAACCCAAGGACCTAGCTTCTCATTTGGGTGGAGCTGGGAAGTATCCAATCTCAAACCGGTTAGGCCGCTGCGTGGACTGGGGAAGGAGTGAAAGTCCCTCCTGCTTTCGGCAGGGCCAGATGGACCTGTTGGACCTGAAGAGTTCCAGGGAGAGGCTCACTGGCCCTCACTACATCTCCGCCCGAGTCCCGCCTTCCGGCCCTATAAACTCCGCCCCTTCCCCCTCCCATACTCACGAGGGCGGGGCTGGAGGAGCATCCCAGGACGCCTAGATCCTAAAAGGGCGGAGAAGAGTCCAACACCTTAGATTTTTATGGGTCTTTCAAGCGATCTAGACCCACTAGGAGTAAAGAGGGTTCCGGGCAGGAGACTGTTGGAGTCGCAGACCCCTAGATGTAGGGTCGACGGGCTGTGGGGGGCCTAGACACCTGAGGCAAATGACTCGACCCTGCTTCATGTTAGGCATTTTTGCTTTGTTTTTGTTTTATGAGAAAGTGTCTAATGAAACCCCTGCTGATCCGGAATTCCCTAAAATAACTGAGAATGACTTTGAACTCCTGATCCTTTTGACTCCACATCCCAACTACTGGGAATACAGGCATACACTACCTTGCTTGGCTTAATAAATGGATATTTTATTTTATTGGTATTGGGGATTCAACCCAGAGCTTCACGTTGTGCCAAGCATGTGCTTTATGACTCCAGCTCTCGTGCTTTTTTTTTTAAACTCTTATTCTCTCAAGTGTAGTGTTGGTCCTTAGCCTTAGGTCATAGAGAGAGATGGGCACCACATCCACTGCCTAGTGACCTAATTCCGAAGTCCCGTGACTTTTTCAAGGCGTGGTTCTGGCTTGGGCCTCAGTTTCCTCATCTATGGAGTGGGTTGAAGATTCAAAGCGGAGCCACAACAGGCAAAAGCTAGTTTTAACCCACTCAGCCAGTGACTAATGCCCCAGCTTTATTCAGTTCTCGAGTGGCCAGGCTTTGGTTTGCTACCAGTGTCTGGCGGAGCCAAGTCTCAACGTCCCAAAATACTTTTACCTAAGAAGTCCCCGCTATTTATCTAAGAGCAATGGATTCCCAGTTTATCTATGCCAGGCCCCAGTTTCCCCGCTCTTGGAGGCCAGCACTTAGTTTCCCTGCCTCCCCACCACGTGGCTGTACCTCATTTTACCCCATGTCATGATCAGCTTGATTGACCTCAGTTGCCCCTTGGGCAATGCCTGGATTGGGGCCCCAGGGAGTACCGAACTAGCAGCGCCTCAGTTCTCTGCCTGAGCCCTGAAAAGGCTAGTCTGCCCCCTCTGCGCACCCGCAGGCCGGCACCGCCGCCATGATGTGCGAGGTGATGCCCACCATCAGCGAGGATGGCCGCCGGGGCTCGGCGCTGGGCCCGGACGAGGCGGGCGGCGAGCTGGAGCGCCTCATGGTCACGATGCTCACGGAGCGCGAGCGCCTGCTGGAGACGCTGCGAGAGGCGCAGGATGGGCTGGCGACAGCACAACTGCGGCTGCGTGAGCTCGGCCACGAGAAGGATTCCCTGCAGCGGCAGCTCAGCATCGCTCTGCCTCAGGTTGGGAGGGATTCGAGGGGGCGGAGCCTAGAGGCAAGGGCTGTCCTGGGTAGGCGGGTCCATGGGGAAGGGAGTATGGGATTGGCTTGCTGCTAATGGGCGGGTCTTAGCTGCGAGATGGGCAGGGCTTATATGGAAAGGGCGGGGCCTGAACCGTAGGATTTGCTGAGAATGCGGGACCGGAGTGGCAAAATGGGTAGGAATTGGTGGGAGGGCAGAGCTTGAGAAAGGCGGAGCCTGGAGGAGAGGCGGGGACTGTAGAGGAAGGGCGGGGCCTGAGCCGCAAAAACCGTGGGGCTTAGCAGGAGGCAGGCAGGACCTGAGAAATAAGTGTAAGTAAGAGTAGGGTTTACTAGGAGGGCGGGACCTCTAGAAGGTTTAGCTGTTCCCAGGCTAGCCTAGGGTAGCCTAGGAGGGATGGTGCCAGCCGTCTCCGGTAAGAAGGAATATGGAATTAGCTTACCACTGGTGAGTGTGCCTTATCATCGAGATGGGCGTGGCATAGATGGAAGGGCGGGGTCTGAGCAACAAGAGGAGGTGTGACCTAATTAGGACCCATTGGTCCAGAGCAACAACAGGGAGGAGAGTTCCGCCCAGAGGGGCGAAGTTTGAACTGCTAGAGGAGCGGGACTTCGCAAGGGTCACTCTCGAGTGGCTGGAGAAGGCGGGGCCTAGCCAGGAGGGGCGGAGCCTTCAAATTCTTATAAAGAGAGAAAAAAGGAAAATAATTGAGTCAGCCATCTGATTCTACCCACGCCTGGACAGGAGTTTGCGGCTCTGACGAAGGAGCTTAACTTATGTCGGGAACAGCTTCTGGAGAGAGAAGAAGAGATCGCAGAGCTGAAGGCGGAGCGCAACAATACCCGGGTGAGGGCTTTTGGACTGGACATGGGGGTCAAAGCTGGATGGAGCATGCGGTGGTGCTGACCAACATGTCTTTTTCCAGCATCTAGTTTTCTTTTTTCTTTCTTTTTTTTTTTTTTTTGGTTTTTCGAGACAGGGTTTCTCTGTGGCTGCCTCCCGAGTGCTGGGATTAAAGGCGTGCGCCACCACCCAGCATTAAATGTTATAATTTCTTTTTTTAAAATTTTATTTATTATCTATATGGTGTTCTGCCTGCATGTATGCCTTCAGGCCAGAAGAGGGCACCAAATCTCATTACAGATGGTTGTGAGCCACCATGTGGTTGCTGGGAATTGAACTCAGGACCTTTGGAAGAGCAGGCAAAGCTCTTAACCACTGAGCCATCTCTCCAGCCCCAGCATCTAGTTTTCTTTCTTGCTCCCAGTTTCCTGGATCATTTCCTTTCCGTGCTCCCCTTCTTTTTTCTCTGACCTGACCTTTCTGCTGATATCATCCCCTTCCTCAGCTCCACCTCTGCTATCCCTCTCTTCCTCACCTCTGCATGCTCCTATATCTTCTTCCTTGTGCACTACCAACATGTCACCCCTTGCCTTGACCCAGCCTTTTCTCCCTTGCGTCTTTTCCTTGACGCCATGTCCTATCCTTCCAGCTCCTTTTGGAACACCTCGAGTGCCTGGTGTCCAGGCATGAGCGTTCCCTGAGAATGACTGTGGTGAAACGGCAGGCCCAGTCCCCTGGAGGCGTCTCCTCTGAGGTGGAGGTGCTCAAGGCTCTAAAGTCCCTCTTTGAGCACCACAAGGCCCTGGATGAGAAGGTAGGCGAGTCAGAAAATGAAGAAAACATGTGGTTGACTTCAACTAAACTAAGTGGGAAAAAGAAAAAAGTTGGCTATTATTGGTTGGAGATATTCACACTTGAGAAAACATTACTGTGTCGGATTGGAACATGACTTGATTAAAAAGAAATATGTACTATCTAATCCCAGCACTCAGAAGGCAGAGGCAAGTAGATCTCTATGAATTTGAGGCTTGCCTGGTCTACACAGTGAGTTCCAGGCCTTACAAGGTTATATTGTCTAAAAAAATAAGAAGAGAGTAGTGGATATCAGGGGGATAGCCTGCCTGATAGCTGGCTGACACCCCACACTCACAGTGGCTTCAGACCTTCCTTCCGCAGGGTGTTAAGGGACAAGTTCGCCAGACCCAGACTGAGACCTTGCACTAGGGATCCTTCTGCCTCAGCCTCCCGAGTAGCCAAAAGGACAGACCTACAGCACCAGGCTCTACGTGGTCTGAATATGTCTCCCCCCTCCCCAGGTCCGGGAGAGATTGCGGATGGCACTAGAGAGAGTGGCGGTGCTGGAGGAGGAGCTGGAGCTCAGCAATCAGGAGGTAGGGGGCGTGGCAGAGAAGGGGCGGGGCCAAATCTCGGTGGAGGACTAAGAAACTGATTGGTTGTGTTCCAAAGGAAAAGAGCCAATGGGGTTGGATCACAGAAAGACATCCACAGGGCCTCTAAGGAGGAACTCAGTGTGCTCTGGTGTTTTCTCTTCTAGACTCTGAACCTTCGAGATCAACTATCTAGAAGGCGGTCAGGGCTGGAGGAGCCAGGCAAGGATGGGGATGGACAGGTGAGAGGTGAAAGTCCCCTCCCTGTGACTTCCACTCAACATTGATTTGCTGAGGATGGAATCTCATAATCTTGGCAAGTGCTCTACCTCGGCGCGTACTCCTTCCTGGAGGATTCTAGGTAGGGGCTCTTCCACTGAGCAACATCTCCAGCCCCTCACTAAGGGATTCTAGGCAGGGGCTTTACTTCTGAACCACATCCTTAGCCAGCTTTTTACTTTTTGTGAGTCTGGGTCTCACGGTACAGCTCATGTTGACCGCCAGCTCAGGATCCTTCTACCTCAGCCTCTTAAGTCACTGAAGTACAAGCTAACAGCACTATGCCCAGGGCCTCCCTGAGTCTGTAATGAGCATTTTGCTATTTTTCAAAGTTCTTATTAATTTGCCTGTGATAATGTAGAGGTGTTGTCTGTGTGCACGGGGAGGTCATAGGACAGCTTACAAGAGCTGTTCTCTCCTCTCATAATGTGAGTCCTGGAGGTTGAACTAAGGTCGTCAGGCTTGGTGGCTGAACCATTTCATCAGCTCCTGATGGTCTCTTTAATGTTTGACCCAATGACACCTGAATCCCTAATAGCTTTACTGGTCACCTAGATAACTTCTTTGACCATCAGTGACAGACCCTTTTGGACTTTGGTCTACAAGTTCCTTACTGGTCTCTGGTTCTCCTTCCCATACCCTGCCCTGTGGTAGCTGATCAACCCTGCTCTGCACTTTGGGTTCTCTTCCTTCCTCTCTCTCTCCAGACCCTTGCCAATGGCCTGGGTCCTGTTGGAGACTCCAGCCGGCGCACGGCAGAGCTGGAGGAGGCCCTGGAGCGGCAGCGTGCAGAGGTGTGCCAGCTGCGGGAGCGCCTGGCGGTGCTGTGCCGTCAGATGAGCCAGCTGGAGGAGGAGCTGGGCACTGCTCACCGCGAGCTGGGTAAGGCCGAGGAAGCTAACTCCAAGCTGCAACGAGACCTCAAGGAGGTGAGGCGGAGCCCTTGGAGAGCTGTTCCCTGTCCCCCTGCCCTGGCCCTCTCCCAACCCTTCGAGAGTGGCTGAGTTTGAGGATGATGGGACCTGGACTCAGTCTCCTCAGCTGCACAATGGGACTGACCTGAGTGTTTGCATGTGGCAGTGTGGCCCTTAGCACCTTTTTACTGTGTTATCATGGTGATAGAACCCAGGATATCACATCCCCTAGGCCCAGGATCTATCTACTTCTGAGCCATGGTCCCAGTTTCTTATTGGCAGGTACTTTCTTTTGAGTCATCCCAGCCTCTCAGGAGGGATACTGGGCAGTAGCTCTACAGTCAAGCTCCATCCCTTTCGCTGGTTTCCTTTTTGAAACTGGGTAACTTGCCCAGTTTGGCTGTGCAGTCATGGCCTTCTGTCTCAGACTCCTGTGTACTAGGCTCTGCTGGTCTGGATACTTGACGACAGTGAATGAGAACATGGATTTTTAATTTCTCCTTAGTAGGGCTGTTTCCTGCTACAAGCCCTTGCACCAGCCCCAGGCAGGCCTATCTCCCCCTGACCCTAGCACATCTTTTCTGAGTGGAGACCCCATAGGTCTTTGGCCTTTTGCTTGTTTATCAGTTAGGGTCACCCTATGTATTCCAGGCAGGCCTTGAACTTGACTGACCTCCCACTCAAAGTCCTCTTGCCTCCTGCTTGTGGAGGTGACATGCAGGTGACACTGCAAGGCCTTGAGCTTTGCATCACCTTTATGGGAGGGTCTAAGCCAGACTGTCTTAAAATCTATGACACACAATGGCGCAAGGAGCTTATTTTCCATAAACCCTTGCCATGCCTGTCTCGGCCTCTGCTACCACAGCCTGTCTGGGAGTTGTAGTCCACACATCTCCTCACACTGTCTTTAGGCCCTGGCTCAGCGGGAGGATATGGAAGAGCGCATCACAACGCTGGAGAAGCGCTACCTGAGTGCCCAGCGTGAGGCCACGTCTCTACATGATGCCAATGACAAGCTGGAGAATGAGTTGGCCAGCAAAGAGTCGCTGTACCGACAGGTGAGAGGCCACCAGCAAGAGACCATGGGAGGATGCTGTGGGTAAATGAGCCGCTTGGCATTTCTGCCTATTTCTCTCTTAGAGTGAAGAGAAGAGCCGTCAGCTGGCAGAGTGGCTGGACGACGCCAAGCAGAAGCTCCAGCAGACCCTGCAGAAGGCTGAGACCTTGCCTGAGATAGAGGCTCAGCTGGCACAGCGCGTAGCTGCTTTGAACAAGGTGACAGCCTGGCAGGGGCAGGGCCAGGGATGCAGGGGCGGGACCAGGAACTCCAAGGGATCTTGGTGGAGTCAAGTCAGAGTCCACGGGTCCTGTCCACTAGGCTGAAGAACGCCATGGGAACTTTGAAGAGAGGCTTCGACAGCTGGAGGCACAGCTGGAGGAGAAGAACCAGGAGCTGCAGCGGGTAAGGGGGCCAAGAGAGCCAATGAATCTCGTTGTGAGGTGGGGGCGGGGCTTATCTGAGGGTGTGGCCTGGTAGGATTTACCTGAGGACCTGAGGGATACGGTTTAGATGAAAGACTAGGCTTATATGGGGCTGGAATGATGGCTCAGCAGTTCTTCCAGAGGACCTGAGTTCAATTCCCAGCAACCACATGGTGGCTCACAACCATCCGTAATGAGATCTGGTGCCCTCTTCTGCCCTGCAGGTGTACATGCAGACAGAACACTGTACATAATAAATAAATAAATCTTAAAAAAAAAGACTAGGCTTATATCAGGGGAGGGGTTTGCATGAGAAGCAATATTTGGAAGCGTGGGTGGGTGGGTGGGTGGGTGGGTGTAGGTGTGGTAGATGAGCCAGCCTGGGGCAAGGCTTACTGAGGGGGTGAGCTAGTAGGGACTCACATCATTAGCAGGACTTAAATGAAAGGCAGAGCTTCTGGGGCTTACATGAAGGTGCTAGGTGCGGGGTATGAGGCTTAGATGAGGGATGGGGCTGGGTGGGATTTAGCGGAGGGAGTGGGTTAGGTGGAACTTATGTGAGAGCAGGACTTAAGAGAGAGAGAACCTGAGAATGAGGACAGGAACTTAGATGAAGGAGCTGGGGTTGAAGGAGCTGGGGTTGGGTTCCAGGGGTTGTGTTTAGCTGAGTACATGGTTGCGTGGGATACAGATGGGAGATGGGGTGTCGTGAGGCTACCACTCGGGAGGTACTAAAACGAGGGGGCGGGGCTTAGATGGGGTCAAGGCTGGGTGAGATTTACATGAAGAGGGGGGCTTAACAGAGGCGCAGGACAGTTGGCAGGGCTGAGCTGCGGAGTCATTGGTTGGAATGAGGGGTGGGTAAGGATTGAGCTTAGATGGGGCCAGGCTAGGTGGGAGACAAGATGAGAGGAGGAGGGCGTCGGGGAAGGGCAATGATACGGGAAGGAACCGCTTGACAGTCTCTGCCCTGTCCCTTGCTCAGGCCCGGCAGAGGGAGAAGATGAACGATGACCATAATAAACGACTGTCAGAGACAGTGGACAAGCTGCTGAGCGAATCCAATGAACGCTTGCAGCTTCACCTCAAGGAACGCATGGGTGCACTGGAGGAGAAGGTGTGCTCCCCACCCGTCCTAGGCCTTTGACAACCAGGGTGTCTCTAGCTGCCATTCTGGGGCCCATATCTTCCTCAGATCTGTCATCTGACACCTCCCTACACACAAACACTGACTGAAGGCACCATTTTTCTTGAACATTCCAAGAGCAGAATTTTGCTAGGTCACAACCCCTCCATCCCGGCCTCACCCTCCCATTTCATCCCTGTCCCCACAGAACTCGTTGAGTGAGGAGATTGCTAACATGAAGAAGCTTCAAGACGAGCTACTGCTGAACAAGGTGTGGCCTGGGACTCGGTGGGGAAGCTATTGAGCAGCCTCTCCTCAGAGCACCAGAGTCTCACCTGATAGCTCTGCCCACCTCCCCTCCATAGGAGCAGCTCTTGGCCGAGATGGAACGAATGCAGATGGAGATTGACCAGCTGCGGGGAAGGCCACCCTCCTCCTATTCCAGGTGAGGAAAGCCCTCCTGTCCTTTCTCTAGAGAGCCCCAACAGTCAAGTTCATCCCTTCATCTCCACTCCTTACTCTCAGCTGCTCATCCCTTATTTTTAATTTTTATAGTACTGGGGATCAAAGCCCAGGGCCTCATGTGTGCTGTCACCAAGCCACACCCTACCCCCTCACTGGGGGATTTTAGGCAGGGTAGAGACCTCTGACCACAACCCACCCCCTCACTGGGGGATTCTAAGCCCTACCCTGTACATCTCCAGCCTCTTTTTACTTTCCTTTTGAGGCAGGATCTCACTAACTTGCCTGGGCTGGCATTGAACCTGTGATTCTTATGCCATAGCCTCCCAAGTAGTTGAGACTGCAGGCTTACACTTCCAGGTCCAGCTTTGTCAATTTTGTTTATTTAAGCCGGGCGATGGTGTCACATGCCTTTAATCCCAGCACTCGGGAGGCAGAGGCAGGCAGATCTCTATGAGTTCGAGACCAGCCTGGTCTACAGAGCTAGTTCCAGGATAGGCTCCAAAGCCACAGAGAAACCCTGTCTTGAAACCCCTACCCCCCAAAAAGAATATTTAAGCCCGGCGGTGGTGGCGCACACCTTTAATCCTGGCATTAGGGAGGCAGAGACAGTGGATCTCTTGAGCTCCAGGCCAGCCAGGGCTACATAGAGAGACTCTGTCTTGAAACAAACAAACAAACAAACTGGCCGGAGAGAAGGCTCAGAGATTAAGAGCACTGACTGTTCTTTCAGCAATTCCCAGCAACCACAAGTGGCTCACAACCATCTGTAATGAGATCTGATGCCCTCTTCTGGTAGGCAAAGATACATGCAGGCAGAACACTGTATACATGATTAATAAATAATTTTTTTTTTCGAGACAGGGTTTCTCTGTGGCTTTGGAGCCTGTCCTGGAGCTTGCACTGTAGGCAAGGCTGGCCTCGAACTCACAGAGATCCGCCTGCCTCTGCCTCCTGAGTGCTGGGATTAAAAGCATACACCACCACTACTCAGCCTTAATTTTTTTTTTAAAAGAAAAAGCAAACAAAAATATAATATTTTAAAATCCATCCTTTGACAAGTTCATACATATGTCTTGGTCATATACATTCCCAACTCTCCCCCAAATGTCTCATTCCCAATCCTTCTCTCTCTCTCTCTCTCTCTCTCTCTCTTTTCTTCCTTTTTTTGGTTTTTGTTTTTCCAGGCAGGATTTCTCTGTGTAGCCCTGGCTGACCTGGAATTTGCTCTGTAGACCAGGCCGGCCTAGAGCTCACAGAGACTCACCTGCCTCTGCCTCCTGAGTGCTAGGATTAAATGGATACGCCACCACTGCCCAGCCCAATTTCATTTTAAAATAACCTACTAAGTCCAATTATTGCTACCCCCAGCCCTCTATCTCCTTTCTGGCCCCTGGGTTCTTAACTACCTTTCCTATGTCCACAGGTCTCTCCCTGGCAGTGCCCTGGAGCTCCGTTACTCCCAGGCACCAACGTTACCTTCTGGTGCCCCCCTGGATCCTTATGGAGCTGCCAGTGGCCGGGCAGGCAAGAGGGGGCGCTGGTCAGGGGCCAAGGATGAGTCTTCCAAGGTCAGCAGCCCCCTCTGGGGCCTGGACTGAGGGGCAGTGGGCAGTGCTGGGGGGCAGCTGGATCCAGGCAGCTCAGGGAGGATGTGGGGCCTGGACTGAGGGGCAGTGGGCAGTGCTGGGGGGCAGCTGGATCCGGGCAGCTCAGGGAGGATGCTGGGATGAAGGACGTGTCCCTGACTCACTGCCTTCTCTCCTGGCCTTCAATACCACCGGGTACCGCCCGCACATCGCATCTCCTCCTGTGATTTACATGGTGAGCATATGGATGAGGGAAGAGTGGAGAAGCCAGGGGGTGAGGCTCGGTGAAGAGAAGAAGCTGGCTGGGTGCGGGGACTGGGAAGAAGGGGCAGTCATGGGTGTGGGCATGGCTTCGGGACAGTTAGGCGAGCCACTAACAGACTCATGCCGTGGAGAAGCACATGTAGCAAAGTGCCTGCCACGTACACACCAACACTGACTTCTCAGGCTCCAGCACGCATGTAACAAGCCCGATGCGGTGGAGTGTGCCTGTTGTCTCAGCTCTGGTGAGACCTTTGAAGCCTGTGGTGAGCCAGCGAGATGCAGCTCAGCCTCACGGGCTGAGTTCAAGGCCAGGCCCAACACGGTGGAAGGATAGACCTGACTCCCCACAGCTCCTCTGACATCTGCATGCACACCATGACACACGCACACCCACCACCACACACGAAACAATAAGTATGTTGAAAAGAAAACAGAGATTCAGAAGAATCATGTGACCAGTGACATGGGCCGCAGCTTCTGCATAGGCACACATGAAGGCGGAGGAGGCTGGAGAAGGCCCAGTGGTCACGAGTGCCCGCTTCCCTGCCAGAGGCCTCCAGCCCATCCTCACGGTGACATCTGTGACTTCCATGTGGGCGATCCTCTGCCCTCTTCTGGCTTCTGTGGGAACCAGGCATGCGCATGGTGCACATATATACATGCAAGCAGCAAAACACTTACATACATAATATATATGTATAATATATATATATTTTTTGTTTGTTTTGTTTTGTTTTTTGAGACACGGTTTCTCTGTAGCTTTGGAGCCTGTCCTGGAACTCACTCTGTAGACCAGGCTGGTCTTGAACTCACAGAGATCTGCCTGCCTCTGTCTCCCGAGTGCTGGGATTAAAGGCGTGCGCCGCTGCTGCCTGGCTAAATATTTTTTAAAAAGAAGAGGCAGATGTCTTTAACACCAGCACTCAAGACAGTCAGAGCTCTGTGAGTTTGAGGCCAGCCTGGTCTACAGAGCAAGTTCCAGGACATCAAGGGCTACAACAGAGAAACCCTGTGTTGGAAAAACAATGCATACACAAAGCAACAAGACAACTCATTATTGGGGTGTGCATGCCACACAACACCTGCGGAGGTCAAAGGATGTCTCTGTGGACTCGTCCCATTCCTTCCACCTTCACGTGGGACCTCAAGATTGAACTTGGGTCACCAGACTTGTGCAACAGGGATTTTACCCATTGAGCCATCTCTTAGGTCTGAGAAAGACCTGTCAAGAGAGGAGCTAGGAGATAAGTTAACTGAAGCTGGGCATGGCTGACACCCTGGCTCTACCACCACACTGCAAAAAAAGGAAGGGTCTAGAGAAGAAGTGTGGGGTGCAGGTAGGGTCAGGAATGCGGGAAAAGGCAGGTGCCAACCTCAGTCCTCATCCACAGGGGCAGGATTGGGATCGATCTGCCCCTGCCGGGTCCATCCCACCTCCATTTCCTGGAGAGCTAGATGGCTCAGATGAGGAGGAGGCCGAGGGGATGTTCGGGGCTGAGTTGCTGTCCCCCAGTGGGCAAGCTGACGTGCAGACACTGGCCATCATGCTTCAAGAGCAGTTGGAAGCCATCAACAAGGAGATCAAGTGAGCCCCAAGCCAAGTGTGCTGTGTCTTGCCCAGTTTGTCCCCACAGCCCCTGATGCTCCCTAGAGTCTGCTCCACCCCTTTCTCTAAGCCTAACTGCTTTTCCATTTCTGTCAAGTGGTTCTCCACACCCAGGAACCACCCCCTTATCTGCGTCAGTGTCCCTGAGCCAGCACTCACGTGGGAATGGGAGCATAGTACCAACCTTCAGCTCAGGGCAGGAGAAATCTTCAAGACAGCCACAGCTCCATAGAACTATGTCCTAGAACCTTCTGATATGGCAGGAATCTCAACACACGGTCCCAACAATAGCAAATCCACCCACAGACCCTACCCTCACACAGCAATCCAGAACCTCAGCTGGGACTGGGAATGTGTAGGTCCCTTGGTAGACCATTTACTTAGCATCTGTAGGCCCTCAGTTCCATCCCTAAGATGGAAAAGCAAAGAAAGAAGAAAGGGAAAGAAAGAGAAAGGAAGGAAGGAAGAGAGCTAGGAAATAAAGTAAGAAGAAATAAAAAAGAAAGACTGAAGCCAAGCTTTGGTGGCACATGCCTCTAATTCCATACTCGGGGGGAGGGAGGCAGAGGCAGGTGGATCTCTCTGAGTTCGAGGCCAGTCTGGTCTACAAAGCAAGTTTCAGGACAGCCAGAGATACACAGAGAAACCCTGTCTCGACAAACAAAAACAAACAGATTGAAAGGAAGGAAGGGGTTGGGGAGATGGCTCATTGGTTAATGTATTTGCCATGCACGCTTGAGGACTGGAGTTCAGATCCCTCGGAACCCATATAAATGCCATGCAGGCTAGGTGACTCATTTGAAATTTCAGCCTCTGAAGACAGAGATGGGCTCCTCCAAGGAAGCCAGCCACTAAGACTAGCCATGTCAACAAGATATATTTGGCTGAGAGATGCTGGCTCAGTGAATAAGGTAGAAGAGTGACCATTGGTGAGTCTGGCCATCAACTGCAGGCCTCTGTATGCATTCACATCCACATACTGTGCCCACACATATGCAAAAGCATGCACGCACACATGTGTGCCACACAGACTCACACACACGTGTATGCACACACATGCAAAAGTATGCCACACAGATACATACGCATGTGTGCACACACACATGGAAAGGGAGAAATGAAAGACTTAACTCAACTCTGCACCTGCCGAGAGTTTCCAGCTGACAGCGCTGTTTTCAGGAAGCCTCACAGACTCTCCAGACAGTGCCTGCTTTGGCGATCCTGTTGTCACACATTCTTCCTGTCTCCCAGGAAATGAGACTAACACAATCACGCTCTAACTCAGACGTTACTCATCTATGCTCCCAAACTGAGTGAATTCATTACCTTCTACACCTACTTTGATTGACCTTGATTTCACCCCGATTTTAGCATTTTGCTCTACAGTTCTTGGGATACTGTCTCTTCCTGTAGTGATATTATCTTTAAAATCATAATTTTTAGTATTGGGGATTGAATCGAGGGCCTTGTGTGTGCCAAGTGAGGCCTCTAGTGCTAAGTCACACCCCAGCCCCTCACTGGAGGATTCTAGGCAGGGCTCTACCACTGAGCTACACCCCAGCCCCTCACTGGGGATTCCAGGCAGGGGCTCTACCACTGAGCTACACCCCAGCCCCTCACTGGGGGATACTAGGCAGGTGTTCTACCTCTGAGCTACACTCCTAAGCCTTTTTATGACTTTACTGTAACTGTTTGGTTAACCTCTTCTAATTGATAGAAATCCACAACTATTCAGCCCAAATCCTTCAGTGATTTCTTGAGACTCTCAGGATTTCTTGCCTCCCGCTTGAGCCCCTGAAATGATGGACAAACCGTCCACTAAAACAATCTTAAGTCACTTCATGGTTCTGAATCACACCCTCCTCCCCTCTGCAGACTTTCTGGCCACTTGGGGTTTGTGACGCCTCACCCCTCCGCCCTGCACCTAGTCTTCTTTCTCCCTTCCCAGGCTAATCCAAGAAGAAAAAGAGACTACAGAGCAGCGTGCAGAAGAGCTGGAGAGCCGGGTGTCCAGTTCTGGCCTTGACTCACTGGGCCGGTACCGCAGCAGCTGCTCACTGCCGCCCTCCCTCACCACCTCCACCCTCGCCAGCCCCTCACCTCCCAGCTCTGGCCATTCCACTCCTCGTCTGGCACCCCCCAGTCCTGCCCGGGAGGGAACCGAGAAGACCGTGAGTATTCTCTGTCATCCCAGCTCAGTGTAGGTAGGAGAGGTCAGAAAAAGAACTTCCCACAAATACCTACCAGAGCCTTTGCACAGTAGATTCCAGAAGCGTGCGTAGCCTAAAGTCCCAAAGGACAAAGGGAAGGCTGATTTCTGGAAACGTGTGTGTGTGTGTGTGTGTGTGCGCGCGCGCGCATACGTGAGCATGCCTTAGTACTCCTCGTGGAGGTCAGGACAATTTGTAGCACTTGGGTCTCTCCTAACGAGTGCATCTTGATGAGTGGGCTCGGGTCGCCAGGCTTGGTAGCAAGTTCTTTACCCACTGACCCTTCTCAGTGATCCTACTTTGACTTGTTTTATGTGCTATGTTTAGGTTTTGTTTGTTTGTTTTGTTTTGTTTTTCAAGACAGGGTTTCTCTGTGTATCTCTGGCTGTCCTGGAACTTGCTCTTTAGACCAGGCTGGCCTCAAACTCACAGAGATCCACCTGTCTCTGCCTCCTGAGTGCTGGGATTAAAGGCGTGCGCTACCACCACCCAGCTCCCCTTAGCTTTCTTTGAAGCCATCCCTATTCCATATCTGCCATCTATTGCAAAGCTACTTCCTGTTCCAGGGCACCACAGTCACTGCCTTTACACCCCCATTTGACCTAGGCTACCCTACCTTCAAGTCAGTGCCCAAGCAAGGGAGAACTTAGACACCTTCTCAAACCCCCAAGCTAATCCTGCATCTGTCTCTGTCCCCAGAACCATGTCTCCAAGGAGGAAGCTGGTGCTCCACGAGGGGAGGGCCCAGCCGTTCCAGGAGACACCCCACCTCCTACTCCCCGCTCTGCCCGTCTTGAGAGGATGACCCAGGCTTTGGCACTGCAGGCTGGGTCCCTAGAAGATGGGGCTCCTCCCCGGGGAAGGTCAGCAGGGATGTGGGTTGAGAATGGGGATGGGACAAAGACTTGGGGGGACGGCGTCCATCCCAGGCTCTGTCCTTTCTCTCTAGTGAGGGCACCCCAGATTCCCTCCACAAAGCCCCCAAGAAGAAGAGCATCAAGTCATCCATAGGTCGGCTCTTTGGCAAGAAAGAGAAGGGTCGGATGGGACCCCCAGGCCGGGAAAGTGTTTCTCTGGGTAAGTATTGTAATGCCAACCTTCCTCTTCTCCCTCCCTGCCTTCCTCTCGTGCCCACCTTCTCATTGCTAGAAATTAACTTCTCTCTTTGTTTGGTAATACTTTTTTTTTCTGGGAAATTGAACTGGAAGCTGAATCTAGGTCCTCATGTGTGCTAGGCAAGTGCTCTGCCATCAAGCTACAGCCTGCTCTTTTCTTTCTCGAGACAGGGTTTCTCTGTGTAACAACTCTGACTGTCCTGGAACTCGCTCTGTAGATCTAACTGGCCTTGAACTCACAGAGATCTACCTGCCTCTACCTCCCAAGTGCTGGGATTAAAGGCGGGCGCCACCACCGCCGTGCTCCCTGCTTTTTTTTTTTAAATTAAAAATTGTATTATCATTCTCCATGTGTTCTAGATATATATTGAGGTCGGAGGACAGTCTTATGAAGTCAGTTCTTTCCTTCCACTTTTCTTATGTAGCCCTGGCTGTCCTAGAATGCTCTATGTAGACCAGGCTAGACTTGAGTCTACAGAGCCCTTCCTTCTGCCTCCCGAGAGATGGAATCAAAGGCATGCAGCAGCGGCAGCAGCAGCAGCGTGCCAAGCCCTGTCACCCTGACTGGCCTGGTCTGTGCTTTGTAGTATAGAATGGCCTTGAGCTGGCTCCTGCGGACTGTCCCTCCAGTGTCAGGGATGTGAGGCCTGAGCTAGCACATCCTCCTGACACCCCTGACCCATCACTGAGTTTGAGCTTCCTTGCTTCCAGCTGGGACACCCTCTGATGAAACACTGGCCACTGACCCTCTGGGGCTGTCCAAGCTGACTGGCCCAGGAGATAAGGACAGGAGGAACAAGAGGAAGTGAGTGTTCCGGGGTTTGGGGTGAACGTGGATACTGCTGAAATTGAATGACTCTGAACGTGCTTACCAGCTTTCCTGATTTGTTGTCTGGGCAGGGAAGGTGGGTTTAAGGAGAGTCACACCTGGCACCTTACAAAGATGCTTTCGCTGTGTGCCTGTGTGAGAGTCCACGCTTTCGCTGTGTGCCTGTGTGAGAGTCCACACTTTCACTGTGTGCGTGTGTGAGAGTCCACGCTTTTGCTGTGTGCGTGTGTGAGAGTCCACGCTTTTGCTGTGTGCGTGTGTGAGAGTCCACGCTTTCGCTGTGTGCGTGGGTGAGAGTCCACACTTTCGCTGTGTGCCTGTGTGAGAGTCCATGGGAAGGATTCACAGCCCCTGCTCTCCTTCTCTGATAGGCATGAGCTTCTGGAAGAGGCCTGTCGCCAGGGCCTGCCTTTTGCTGCGTGGGATGGCCCCACCGTGGTCTCCTGGCTGGAGGTACTTCGTGTAGAGTTACTAATCACCCCCCCTTCAGGGTTTTTGTTTGTTTGTTTTCTTTTGTTTTTCTGTAATTAATTCTGGTTCTCACTCTGTAGCCCTGGGGAGCCTCAAACTCATGGCCATCCTTCTGCCTCAGCCTCTTGAGTGCTGTGGTTACAAGCCTGAGCCATTGTACCAGGCCTTTATCCTCAGCCTCTGACCGTCCTGCTACCCAGGGCTGGTTGATTCTGCTCGAGAGAAGCCTAGAAGTGGGGTGGGTGGGGAGGTCAGGACCTGAGGCTGTAAGGAAAGCTACTTCCTCTTCCTTGCACCCTTGCCCCCCCCCTCTGTCTCTTCGGGTCTCTCCTGGTCTCTCTCTGTCCACTGTCTGTCTTCGTGTCTGTCTTTCCATCTGTCTCTATTCATCCCTTGTCTTCCTGTCTTCTGCCCCTCTTCTCCCACGTGTCTCTGTCTTACCGCTTCTGTGTCTTTGCCTGCGAACCTTCTCCATCTGTCTCTCCGCTGACTCCTCCACATTCTCGCCTTCCCATGGCCTCAGCTCTGGGTGGGCATGCCTGCGTGGTACGTGGCTGCCTGTCGGGCCAATGTCAAGAGCGGTGCCATCATGGCCAACCTGTCAGACACGGAGATCCAGCGGGAAATCGGCATCAGCAATCCGCTGCACAGGCTCAAGCTGCGCCTTGCCATTCAGGAGATGGTGTCACTCACGTCGCCCTCTGCGCCTGCCTCCTCCCGCACTGTGAGTGCCTGCAAATCCACGCCCTCCTGCTCACCCTCATCCCTCAGCCTCCAATCTTAGGCCCATTGGCTTTATTCCACATGGGCACTACCTCCCTGTGTCATGGGTGTGTCCTCAGGCAACATCTCTTTCAGGGACCTATTGACTTGTTCCATCCGCCTCCAAGATTTAGGTTTTTGTTTTGTTTTGTTTTGTTTTGTTTTTCGAGACAGGGTTTCTCTGCAGCTTTGGAGCCTCTCCTGGAACTAGCTCTTGTAGACCAGGCTGGCCTTGAACTAACAGAGATCCGCCTGCTTCTGCCTCCCGAGTGCTGGGATTAAAGGCGTGCGCCACCACCACCCAGCTTTTTTTTTTTAGTTTTTGGAGACAGGGTTTCTCTGTGTAGCTCTGGCTGTCCTGGAACTTGCTCAGTAGATCAGGCTGTTCCTCAGACTCACAGAGATCTTCCTGCCTCTGCCTCCCGAGTGCTGGGATCAAAGGTGTGCGCCACCACCTAGCGCAACACATGCTCTTAGCCACTGAACCATCTCTTCAGCCCCAAAATTATTTTACTAAATATTTATTTATTTATTTATTTATTTATTTATTTATTTATTTATTTATTTATTTATTTTGTAATTGCCACAGAGCATGTGTGGCACAGAGCTTGGGTTGCCAGAATTGGCAGCAAGCGCCTTTATCTGCTGAGCCATCTTGCTGGACGCAAGGTCCCAACTCCTAGGGCTTCAGCATGGGAGACACCCAACACAGGGTCATTTCCGCTGTCACCTCAGCTTTGAGACCCCAAACAGAATGAGCATAAACAAATGAGTCAGAGTGGGGCACTTCAAAGACCATCTGTCTGCATCCTGTGTCATCTCCCATTCCATGACACCTAGCATCCCTCAGCCCACAGGAAACGTGTGGATGACACATGAGGAGATGGAGTCGCTGACAGCAGCTACGAAACCCGTGAGTGACTCCTGCTGGTGACCCCGGGGGGCACTATTCCTATTGGGTGTGGGGCTGGGAGGATTCTGTCTGTCCATGCATCGTCTGTCCCTTCTGTTCTCCTTTGCCTGTCCCCTTAACCCACCCTTCTCTCCCCCTCTTCCCACTAACGGGTCAGGAGACCAAGGAGATCAGCTGGGAGCAGGTAGGGTGCAGGGCGGGCTGCCCGCATGACAGGTTGTGCACGTTGCATGGTCTTTCTCTGTCCCTGTGCCCCACCCTTTGCCAGGACATTCTAAGTCCCTGCCCAGGAGGGGAAGGCTGTGGCTGGGAGCTCAGCTGTGGACTAGCTCACAGTGGCTTGGTGGGGGACGAAATGGAAACCCTCTGTCCACCTCCAGCCTAGAGCACAGGCCTTTCCATGGTTGTGGGTTGCTCAGGAGCTACTGGGCTATGGGATTGCTGGAACCGGAGGGAGCTGCGGGGTGGTCTAGGGTTTGCGGTAGGGTTGGGAAGAGGGTTGACTACACCGTTCAGTGGTGCGAGTGTTAGCTTTGCTAGTTATGGTGGCCGTGAGGTGGACGAGGCGAGTGGGAGGTAGGGAGGACACTGTGGCCTGGAGAAGAGGGAGGCCGGATTCCCGACTTGAGCTTGCCCCAGGTGTAGGCTCCAGGTTGGGCTGTGGTCTGTTTCCAGGCCCTGAAGCTGCAGATTTGGATTTATCTCAGCCTTGCCCCAACCTGGACTGTTTGACTAGTATTTTCTGGGTGTCACAGGAGTGATAGTCTCTGGGTGGCAGGAAAGCCACATTGGAGTCCTGATTCACGTTTGGGCTGAGTGGGTACAGACTGGCAGAGCTTGGGGTCAGCTGGTGGGCCCTTGCCTGTAACACAGAATTCTAGCTTCCAGCACCAACCTGGAGCGGGAGTGCACCTGTAACTCCGTCACTCAAGATGGTGAAGGCAGGAGGATCTAAGTTCAAGACCATCCTCAAACTTCACTGTGAATTTGAGGCTAGCCAGGGCTACACGAGACCCTGAGCTGGTCCAGGGGCCCCAGGGGTGAGGCCAGATTGCTTTGTGCTGGGGAGAGGACCAGCTGGGGTGGGGACTGAATGTTGTCCTTTCCCTATAAGTATGGGAAGGGACAAGAGGCCCTGACCCCCTCCCTCACCTGCCCACGGCCCCAGATCCTGGCATATGGCGACATGAACCACGAGTGGGTGGGGAACGACTGGCTGCCCAGCCTTGGGTTGCCCCAGTACCGAAGCTACTTCATGGAGTCGCTAGTCGATGCTCGGATGTTGGACCACTTGAACAAGAAGGAACTGCGAGGTCAACTCAAGATGGTGGACAGCTTTCACAGGTGGGGCTGCCTGGCCAATGGGAACGGCCAAAGGGGAAGAAGTCACACCCCTAGAGAGGCTTTAGCCAATAGGAAGTTCTATGAAATTCTGGCTTGGTGCTCCTTGAACCAAGAAGGTGATCCATAGGAAAACTGAGATCTCACGTGGTCCTGGTGACCTGCTACTGGGGAGGCCAGGGCAGGAGGATGGCAAGCTGGAAGTTAGCATGGACTATAGAGTGAGTTCAAGGCAGCTCAAGGAGCTGCTGACACCCTGTCTCAAAATTAGAAGTTAAAAATAGATCCTGGAGAGAGAGGGAGAGAGTCAGATAAGAGCAACGAGCAACGACAGTGGCCATGGGAAGGCTCCTGAGTGACTCAGTTTCCCCCTCTGCTCAGGGTTAGTCTGCATTATGGTATCATGTGCCTGAAACGGCTCAACTATGACCGGAAGGACCTGGAGCGGAGGAGGGAAGAGAGCCAGACCCAGATCAGAGGTGAGGTCCTGTGGCGGTCAGGCGGAGAGGCAGGCCAGAGGGAGAGAAGCCAGATTCCAAGAGCTTCTGAAAACATGGTAGAGTCAGCATGCGGGCATGGCCAGAGAATGAATATAGCGTTATATGCCAGACTGGCTGGTCCTGGCCACTGGGGTGCGCTGTCACACAGGGGCAGAGCCAGCATAGTGTTTGGTTAAGAGGGAATTAGAACCCGCTCACTAGGGCGTGTTGTTCCCACAAATGTGAGTAAAACCAATATGGGGGCGTGGCTAGGGAGGGAAATGTGAATCACGGGACTAACTGGCCATTTCCAGTGACGAGGGGAGGAGTCATAGTGAAGCCAAGTCTGGTAAGAGAAATGAGGATGGAATCAGGCTAATTTGACAGGGCTAGTCTCTGGGAGGTGCACGGTTAAGAGTCCCTTTTAACCGGGTGGTAGTGGTGCATGCCTTTAATCCCAGCACTCAGGAGGCAGAGGCAAGCGATCTCTGTGAGTTCGAGACCAGCCTGGCCTGCACAGTGAGTTCCAGGACAGACTCCAAAGCTACAGAAAAACCCTGTCTCCTTTTCATCCCCAGACGTGATGGTGTGGTCCAATGAGAGGGTCATGGGTTGGGTGTCTGGGCTCGGCTTGAAGGAATTCGCTACGAATCTCACTGAGAGTGGGGTGCATGGGGCGCTGCTGGCTCTGGATGAAACCTTCGACTATTCCGACCTGGCCTTGCTTTTACAGATACCTACACAGAATGCACAGGTGAGCCATGGTGCTCAGGGAACATGCTGGGCGCTCCCATGTGCATGCTCCAACCTAGGCCCACTAACCTCCCTCCCTCCTTCTCCAGGCCAGGCAACTGCTGGAGAAAGAATTTAGCAACCTCATCTCCCTAGGCACTGACAGACGGCTGGATGAGGTAGGCGTGGCAGCAGCTCTGAGGTTCCCAGGTACACTTACATCAGTGATGAAGGGGTGGGGCTTGGTGTTGCCAACCAATTGTGGTTGGAGGTTGAGCTAAATGAGGGGCATGGCTAATGAGAGGAGCAGAATGGGAACTTAGTCCTCCCTCCTTCACCTTGGGTTCCTATCCTACACTAGGACAGTGCCAAGTCCTTCAGCCGCTCCCCATCCTGGAGGAAGATGTTCCGAGAGAAGGACCTCCGAGGTGTAACCCCCGACTCGGCTGAGATGTTACCCCCCAACTTTCGCTCAGCTGCAGCAGGAGCTCTAGGCTCCCCAGGGCTCCCACTACGCAAACTGCAGCCTGAAGGTAAGGGTCTCTCAAATGTGACAGTCCGGACCCTGTTCACAGGTCGGTACAACTTTCCATCTGGTCCACCCTACCAGCGTCCTTGGACAAAGCTCCAGCTGCCCAGCACTCCTTGCAATGGGTTATTCTCATGTCTCCTTCCCAGGATGGGAAATGATCTTGCTTTAGGCCACTTGGATTCTCTCTTTGGGTCTCAGGCTGCCGGGAAGTAGAGACCCATGGTGGAGCAGGGCACATGCTGTGATGTTTGAAGGGGAAGCCTAAGTCTATTGGAGGGTACCAGGGCTTGAGGCCAGAGCGCATAGAAGCCCTGGGGGATCTGGGCTGGCCTCTCAGGCCTGTTACCCAGTCACTCAGCGCTAGGCAGATAATTGCAAGATCAATACCTGCCTGGGCCACAAAAGAGTGAGTTCAGGACAGCCAGGCCTGCTTAGTGAGACTCTGCTTCCGAAAGTAAAAGGAGCTGAAGATGCAGCTGGTGGAGGAGCCACCTACAGTTCCCGGTGAGAGCTGGCCTAGATACCCTAGTGGAGGGCTCGGGTGTGGAGGAGCCGCCTACAGTTCCCAGTGAGAGCTGGCCTAGATACCCTAGTGGAGGGCTCTGGTGTGGCTCAGTGGTAGGGTATTTGACTAACAATCAAGGGGCTCCTACCTTCAATCTCCAGTACGAAGGAGTAGGGAATTCTCTGGGGAAAACAGGGGGCTTCCAGGCTGAATGGCTGCTCTTTCTCTAGGCCAGACTTCTGGGAGTTCACGAGCAGATGGTGTTTCTGTCCGGACTTACTCCTGCTAGTGGGCACCTACAGGTGAGGACTCTGCCAGGTGATTCTTAGGGCTTGGGGTGGTGCAATGGGAACGCAGGATGGCCGACTAGATGGGTTCCACCTACTCTGTGAACTTTTTGGTCTCAATGCAAGTGACCTCACTCTCACTCGGATGAAGACCCTCCCGAAGGCTGGGCCGTTTTCCCTCCTTTGCAGAGTATTGTCTAGCCGGAGACCACCGTGAGGGCGCTCTCACTGCGGACTGCACCATCTATACACACCAGCCCAGTGTGTGCGTTCCCGCCTCCCAGATGGACTGGGCCTGGACTAAACCACAGGAAATGGACTAAGAGGGGGGCATCGGAAGAAGAGGACAGGAAGAAATCCCTCCGCCTCCCTTTTCTCTACTTTGTAATTTATTGATCCGTTTCGGACGGGAGCCAGGCACCTTGCACCTGCGGGAAGGGGGCGGGCTTCGCGCTCGGGCCTCATGCGGGGAGAGGCCGCCCCTCCCCCTTCTCTTGCCCAGTTGCGGGGCCCAAGTCTTCCTTCTTCGTCCGCTAGGAGGGGAGGGGAGACTCGCTGCTACAAGCCTCGCCCCCCCTCCCGTGCCACTTATCCCTGCCCCCGCTGCGTCTGGTCGCCAGTCCTCGGGGGTCATCTGTGAGCGGAGTCCCTGTCCCTCCTCCCGTGTCTCGTGTCCCCCGGGGCCTCCCCGCCCCCGTGATATGGCGGTGTCTGTGCCCAAGGGTCGGGGACGCAGCACTGCGTTCCCAGTTCCCCTCCGGCTCCGGGGTTTGCATGGGAAAATCCCTCTGTCAACTATGTCGCTGGGTGATGTGGCTTGGGGAGGGGATGGACAGCAGGGAGTCCCCCACCCGACTCTCAGTTGGCCTCCTAGCCCCAGGCGTTACTCAGTGATCACGGGTAAAGACCTACTGTTTCAAAAGTTCTGGTGTTGACCAGCCTTTTTTTGAGACAGGGTCTCACTTTGTAGTCCTGGCTGGCCTGGAACTCACTATGTAGACTAGGCTAGCCTCGAACTCACAGAGATCCGCTTGCCTCTGCCTCTGCACTGAGATTAAAGGTGTGTGCCACCTCTCCCAGCTTTTGTTCTCAAGATGTTAAGAACGCAAACCAACCAACCACCTTCAGAACCAAGGAGTCAGGCCCTCCTATCTCAGGCCCTCTAGGAGAGGCTGACGTCTCATCCCACCGTCTGTGGCCTCCCTCCGCCAGGACACACCCCACACCGGACACTGCTATTTCCAGGAGCACATTTATTCAGAGCTCCTGTCAGGTGGGCAGGCCAGGGGAGGTACATCTGCCGCAGTTGTGGCCAGGTCAGGGCTCTGGAGTCTCCAGCATGTCAGCCAGGGCTCTGGACAGGAGGACACGAAAGTTAGCCAGTGCCCAGAGGTCCTTTAGTCATCATGACCCTGACTGTTTCATATCCTGGGACCATAGAGTTCCAGGATAGCTCTTTAGCTCTACACAGTGGGCCAGCCTTTCTCTAAACAAGCCCCTTGAACTGCATCATTCCCCCGCCTAGCCCCACACTTACTGATACAGGGAGGAGGAGAAATAGTCGATGTAGCTTCCTGTGAGGGAGCAGAGAGAAGAGGTTTGAGGGCCTCCAGGAGGGGCATGATAGGGGAACACTCAGGGCAAGCGCAGAATTATAATGTTCGGTGCCTTTCTAATTTAATTCCTGCTTGCTCTCCAGCTGTCCCAGCCCATGATTTTTGTTTACTTTGGTCCCACCCACTGACTTCTTGGAGTACCCTCAACACTAGCTCAGTCTTAGCTTGAGGCCAGATTCTGCCCGAGGACCTTTGCTATGGTCACACCCCCACCCCACCCTACCATTCAGCCACAGCCAGCAGCTTTCCTGGTTCAGAGCTCAGGTTGGCTCCAACCCCACTTCGCAAGACTTTGCCCCTCCATAGGTGCCCGCCCCTCCCCCTTTGCTTCTCACCTGGAGTGCAGAGGGTTTCACAGACCAGCGGGCAGAGATAGCAGAATTGGCAGTGCTGAGGACAGGGAGAGAGCCTGGTCAGGGCGCTGTCATGACCACCCAGGCCCGAGGTTGGGTGGAGGGTCAGTGTGAGTGTTGGAAGCCCAGGCTTATGGCTTGGGTGCTCTAGTGGGACCGGCCATCTTGGTGCCTGAGCTGAGTCCCTGGGAAGGTCTCACCTGACACTGGTCACAGTGTTCCCCCATGTTCTCCTCATCACAGTGACAGCTTTCACATTCAGTACATCTCTGGGGACAGGAGGAGCCTGGTTAGAGGAGTCCCTAGCCCAGAATCCATGTCTGAGCTCAGAATCCCCCTTCTTTCCAGGTGGTTTCTCACACCACCCTCCCAGGTTTCCTATCTAAAGAGAGCCCAAATGGCCCCTCATTGAGGGCAGGACCTGTGAGTGGTCACAGACCTGGAGGGTGACCCTCATCTGGAGGCCTTAACTTCTCCCCACCCCAGCTTTTGGCCCTCAGCATTTATTTTGCTGCTTCCCCCACTGTCAGGTTCAGAGCCCCCCCCACGGCACCCCAGGGCATGCCAGGCAGATTTGGGCTAGGGACCTACATTGCAGAAAGAACAATAGCCACACAGGGACCCTGGCTGGTAGTTCTCATACTCCTGGGCATCGTGCTGACCTGTGGGGACAGGAGGGCCACAGTGATTCCAGTTGACCAACTCTGCCTTCCTCACCCCCACAGAGCCAGGTCACTTACCTGTGACCTCACGGCTCTCTTCCTCGCTGGAACCTTCTCTGTCCACCTCCCTCCCAGCCAGGGGGTTTGGGATGATGGTGAAGGGTAGCAAGTTTTCTTCCAGGATCCCCTCCTCCTCCTCCTCCTCTTTCTCCTGCTTTCTGTGATGGCTCACTGGAGTCCGAACCTCAGTCCTGTCTTCCCTGCTCTCTTGCTCATCTTTTTCTTCCTTTACCTCATCTTCCTGGCTCTTGGGGAGGCCGTGACCCTCCTCCTCCTCTTCACTGTGGGGTTCTTTGCTCTGCTCTGAGTCTTTGTCCCCCTCTTGAGAGCTGTAGTCGTCTTCCTTCCTTGATTCTTCAGAACCAGCCCCTGTGGACTGCAGGGGCTGATGACCAATGTCACCTTGGACAAACTCTCTGTGACCCTGGCTGATCTGTTCATCTTGATCTTGTGGCCTGTGACTGGGGACCTCGTGGCCAAACTCAGCAGAAATGCCCCCATCTCCCTCCCTGGAGACTCTGTGGTGGTGATGGCCAGGAACTTCTGTCATATACTCTTCTGGGAAGTCCTCCTCCTTGTCAGACTTTTGGCCTTGGGGTTGGTGGCTTGCAATATGGTGGCTGAACTTGACTGTTACCTCCTCTTCTTGATTCTCACTTCCAAGACCATGGTGAGTATGTCTAGGAGGCGCATGCCAGTGTTCAGTGGATAGAGCCTCATCTTCCTCTTCCTCATCTTGGTGGCTTTGGTGGCCATGGCTGGGGACATGATAGTAGCCTTCATCTGAGTCATCCTCATCATCTTCCTTCTCATCGCCTCGGTGTCTGTGGACCTGTTGCCCACACTCAGGGGAGCCGTCATCATCATCATCATCATCATCATCATCATTATCATCATCTTCATGGCCTCGGTGCCTGTGGGCCTGGTGCCCATGCTCAGTGGAGCCATCATCACCATCATCGTCATCATCATCATCTTCATCATCATCATCTTCATGGCCTCGGTGCCTGTGGGCCTGGTGCCCATGCTCAGTGGAGCCATCATCACCATCATCGTCATCATCATCATCTTCATCATCTTCATGGCCTTGGTGTCTGTGGGCCTGGTGCCCATGCTCAGTGGAGCCATCATCACCATCATCGTCATCTTCATCATTTTCATGGCCTCGGTGTCTGTGGGCCTGGAGCCCATGCTCAGTGGAATCACCGTCTTCATCATCATCATCTTCATCATCATCATCTTCATAGCCTCGGTGTCTGTGGGCCTGGAGCCCATGCTCAGTGGAATCACCGTCTTCATCATCATCATCTTCATCTTTGTGGCCTTCATGTCTATGGCTGTGGGCATGATGGTGTTCATCTGAACCCTCTTCAATTCCTTCCTCTGAGTGGCTCTGGTGGCTCTGGTGTCTATGGGCCTTGTGCTTAGCATCAGAGTTCTCCACTTCCTCCCCAACATCTTCCCCTCCGTGGCCATGGTGACCATGCCGGGGGACAAGATGGTGATTCTCCCTGGAGACAATGCTATCCTCATCTACATCCTCATGGCTCTGACTCCTCTGTCTGGGGAAGTGGTCCTCAGGCTCTGCTGAGTTCCCCAAATCTTCATTATCATGCCCTCTGAAGACCTCGTCAGAGACATTCTCCTCTCCAGCCTCATGGCCAGGGTACCTGTGGTCTTGGAGCTGGTGGCCATATTCCCTGGAGGAATCGTCATCCTCTTCCCTGTGGTCTCTGTCCTTCTCACCCTGATGACCCCCACGGCTGTGGCCAAACTCAGCTGACATATCCTCTGAAGACCCAGGGATGCCAGCATTGTTGTTCCAGTTGCCAAGGCCCAGCCCAGCCCCTCTCAGCTCCTGGGTCACCACTGGAGGGAACAGCAGGCTGGCTACTGTGGCCCAAAGGAGACAAGTGTGCAACCAAGGCCCCTGGAAGCCCATGGGGACGGTTAGCTGTTGACTTCTTCCTAGCCTGACTTCAGCTGTCTTTGATGGGTTCTTGTGCCTTGTTTTGTTCTGACTTTCAGGTTGTCTCTCTTGGGTGGTGTTGTCTCTCCCACTCTTCACTTGTCTATCTTCCTCAGGTCTTGGATGCCTCTCTGAGGATGTCCCCTTTGGAGCTGTGACCCTGGTTCCAGGACCTCCCTTCCCACTGCTGGGCCAATGGGGTCTGTCCCCTCCCCTCCTTGTGGCTAAATTTATCCTCAGCCTAAGTTATTCTGGTCAACCCCTGCCTGCCCCTCCCCTCCTGTTCCTCTGGCTCAGGACTGGGTAGTGGAGGGGTCTTCATGGCCAGGAGGGGGGTGGGGACTTGTCTTTGGTCTGTCCAAAAGCTCAAGCTTGGTAACTTAGAGGCAAAGGCTAACTATGTCTGGAGTGCAGAAGAGCCTGGGGCACCGGGAGACAGCAGCCCGGTTAGGAGCTCAAGGACCCCTGCAATGCAAGAATTGGGGCGTGTGATTGTGAAAAATTTGCAGCCAGGATGGGACATTTGGTGTGAAAGTGGATGACATGCAGGCTGTGGAAGAGTCCCCAACACCTCATGACCTCCTGTCCCTGGAACTCAGATCTGGGGGCAGGGGACCAGGCCAGAGCTATAAATACAGCAGGGGGAGGGTGCTGGGGGCTCAGGTTACTAGGTCCCAGCTGTCCCCACTAGAGGGACTTGGCGAGAGACCAGTGTCACCCTTCTCTGAGTACCACTCCACCTTGTCAACATACTTTTGGGGTTTTGTCCTTTATGAATCAAGCCGCCCCTCCCTTATAGTCACCGTTTCTGAAGGTCCCTGTTCTTTTTCAGGATTCTAGCACCCCCTCCAACTCTTACTGTGTGCTCCCTGCTCTCTCCTGGTGGGTCTCTCTCTGATTCCTGGCTCTGTCTTCTACCCTCTCTCTCTTGGCATTTCTAGTTTTGTCCCTGTCTCTGTATCTCATTCTCTCTGTATATCTGTCCCCCTCTCTCTCTGAGTCTCTGTGTCCCTGTCCTCCCCGTCCCCTGTGTCTGTCTGTCTGTCTCTCTCTCTCTCTCTGGGTCTTACCCTCCTCCCTTTTTTCTCTAGGTCCCTCCCTTAGTTTCTGTCTCTTTCTCTCAGTCCCTCTCTGAGTCTATGTTTGTCCCATGGCCCACTCTGGCTCCTCCCTCCCTCTGCTCTCTCTGTTCTCCGAGTCTGAGTCTTTAGTTCCCCTCTACCGGACCCCATCCCGGGCTAGACAGCCCAGTCGGTCCCTCCTCCACAGCGCGGGCCGCCCTCTTCCCGCCTCCAGTGACGTGTTCCCCGGGACTCCCCGCCCCGGGCTAGGCTGCAAAGTCGTGGATCCGGTTTGGTCGGGTGGGTCAGCGACTGGGAGGAAATACACCGAGCCCCCGGGGCTGCGGCGGCAGCATGGTGGGCCCGGAGAAGGAGCAGGTATCGCACAGCTCGGGGCTGGATGTGAGCGGGTTCCAGAGTGGCGCCAGCCCCGCCGATCCGGGTCAGATGCAGCGGGCGCTGGGCCAGGAGTTCCGAGACCAAGGGGCTTGGGATCCTGACTGAGCCTGCGGGAGGAGGACACTGAAGTTCTCAGGTGTCCCCGGGGGCGCGTGGGGCTGTCTTCGCATTCCGTGGGTCTGACCCAGGTCCCCGCCCTGCCCTTCTCGTTCCGGTTCTCAGAGCTGGATCCCTAAGATCTTCAGGAAGAAGGTGTGCACGACGTTCATAGTGGACCTCTGCGATGATTCCGGGTGAGCAGTTCGGGGCAGCTGGCCTGGCAGCACAGGTTCGCGGGCCCTGCCCGCTGCAGACAGGCACCGCCTCCACAGTCCGGACTCCCCCCACTCAACGCAGACAAGGCCTGCCCACCACGGACAGACCCTTCTCGGTCCCCCACAGACAGACCCCACCCACCGCAGACAGGCCCCACCCACCAAGGACATTTCCCCGCCTCCACCTCAGACCGTACCTTCCCTGCCCAGGGCACACCCCGAATTCTACATTCTCCTCTAGCTGGGGGTTGGGAAGCTTCAGGGATCCATTCTGTGTCTTTGTGTCTCGTCCATGTGTCTCTCTTTGTGTCACTTCGTCTCTGCTTTGGCTCTCGATAGCCCCACAGCCCTGCCAGCCGTACGGAGCTCTGCAGCTTTGGGATAGAAATTCCCTTCTTGGGCCACACTTGTCACCTGGGCACAGAACAATTCCTCCCTCCTGAGGTTGCTGAGCAAACTAAACAAGGTCACTTTGGGACGGTTCTGGAACTCTGCCCACCACCTAATAAACACTCGGAAATATCTGCAGCTCCCAAGAGAAATGGGCAATTACCACTGCGTGCTGTGCTGTGTGTGGCAGGGGGCATGAGCAAGCCCCATAGTCCCCTAGTTTCATCTGCGGTCTCCCTAGTTGGGTCCAGCTTTAAATCTGTTCTCAGGGTGGTCTTTCAGCCTGGGGCAGTGGCATCTCTTTTCTCAGTGTGCCTATATCAGGAGCCTGTTGTCCCACCATGATGGGACAGGAAAATGTGTAAATAAACACATATACTGTTTGCTGATGGCAAAGGGCCACAGGCAGGGTAATAGAAGTAAGTGGGGGAAGGGAGCTGGTGGGCGCAGGTGTCATTGGGAAGATGTCGCAGTGTGGGCTTGGCAGGTGACTCTGGGCCTTGGAACTGCATGTTCGAAGTCCTCCCTAATGATAGCCGGTGTATCTTGAAAACAGAGCAGAGTTCAGGGTGTAAACGTTGTCATGAGCAAGGAGGCCATGACCTCATGGGCACTCAGAAGCCACCTGAGTGAGTGTGAGGTTTTTCTGGGGCTAGGAAGGCACAGCAGGGCTTGGGCAGGCTGTGTGTGTGAGCTGCACGAGGTCGAGGTCGGGAACTTGAGAGTGGACCCTGGGGACCAGGGCTCATGGGTAGTGTGGCTCCTAGGCATGCCGTCTGGAGACTAGAATCTAGGAATGGGGCCGTCGTCACCAGGGACCAGTGCTCATGGGTAGTGTGGCTCCTAGGCATGCCGTCTGGAGACTAGAATCTAGGAATGGGGCCGTTGTCACCAGGGACCAGGGCTCATGGGTAGTGTGGCTCCTAGGCATGCCGTCTGGAGACTAGG
>PVIU01008335.1:0-84118 GCA_004026605.1 Ondatra zibethicus
TGTGTGTGTGTGTGTTTGTGTAATGTTGTCCTCTGAATATGACAAGGCTGTCACACACAAGAACTCACATCATAGCAGCTATGGTACCTTTTATTCTTGCAAGGTTTGTCGACTTGTCACAAACCTAGACATATTTCGGCAGACAGAATATCAGTTGAAGAATTGCCTCTTTCATTTTGCCCCAAGATTATCTGTGGAACATTTACTTCATTAGTGATTAATGTGGGGGGTGAACCAGGCCACTGTAAGCTTTAAAAAAATAGAACATGAATCTGGGAGGGAAATGTTTGGGAGAAGGTCTGGGATAGCTAGAAAGAAGTAGTATAGAGTAGATATGATGAAGATAAAATGCATACTTACAAAATTTATAAATAATAAATTACATTATTGCTTCTGAATTTCTGGTAATGTCTCTGTTTTCATTTTTATAACATTTATTATTCCTCCCAAAAGACTGGCAGTTACTATCAAGCAACTGCCATAGTATGTTTAATTTAATTATGACTTTGGAGAATACAGGAAAAAATGGAAATGTTTATGATGCACATCAGAGGATATACAAACATTCGTAGGAGGCTGGATATGATCCTTATTATGAATTGAAGAGCTACCAGTTAGGACCTAAAATCTTAGGAATCTTTCTGCCTTTGTTTATATAAGGGATGCAAGGCCCATTCTGGGCTTTTATTGGTATGTCATTTAAATTCAGTTTGAATCCTTCTAATTCTGTCTGTCTGTCTATCTATCTATCTATCTATCTATCTATCTATCTATCTATCTATCTATCATCTATCTATCTCTATCAATCTACCAACTTCCAGAACAGAGGCTTTTCTCTGTTTATCTCCCAGACCACACCCACCACAAACTCACCAGGAAGGTAAGGATTGGCCAATGTCTGGAGGTGCCTGAGATTCCGATATTCTCAGGAGCTCTGGAAGTTCTTTGGTTTTTGCCACTTGATTCCCTCAACTTAGGGGATTCCCTCGTCTTCAAATCAGGCTCTTTTCCCTGTAACTCCTCTCTGATCCCAGGTGAGGACTTGGGAAAAGATAGTTATCTCCCTTCACACTACTTCTCAAGATAAAGGAAACTGTATTGCATTGTCTAAAGTCCAACCTCAGAACTTCAGATCTCCCTGACCTCAGACCTAACTACATTTTTTTAAAAAAATTATTTTATAGCCCAAATGCTGTTTCCCCTCCCTCCTCTCCTCTCATTCCTTCCCCTTTCCCCTCAATGCACTCCTTCTCTGTTTCTGTTCAGAAAGGGGCAGGTCTCCCATGGGTATCAACAAAGCATGACATATCAAGTTGTGATAAGACTAAGCACTTACACTTGTATTAAGGTTGGGCAAAGAGCAACCCAGTGTTAGGAAAGGGTTAGCAAGAACTATCCAAAAGCATTAAGGATAGCCCCTGCTCCCATTGTTAGGAATCCCACAAGTAGACCAAGCTACACAACAGCATATATATATGTATGCTGACTATGTAACTTCAATGCACAGTAGTGCCATGCTGGAGAAGACAGTCTAGAAATAAAATAGCTTTTGACCATTTTTATGACTTTTCCAAAAATTTTAAGAAACATTACATTTATCTGCTTGTTGACCACTAGTGTATTTAACAAGGCTTTCCTTAGCGTGCTCCTTATTGATGGGTGTGGATTACATGAAGGTCATTTGATAATTAACAGGATCATTTGTAAGGATCATTTCCAACTATCCACAGTCTGATTTAAATTTCAATTTGATTTTTGAATTGACACCCAACATTTGATATTCCTTAAGGACAGATTACTGCCTGAGTTATATACTTTTTTGCTGGCTGTGGGAAATTATTTCAAATAACCCATGAATTATCAGAATTCCATCTACATTGTGTTAGTATTTAATGATTACCATCATTTAATCCTTAATGGGAAGCTCAATTCCCTAAATATAACTTAAGTATTTGTCATCCCACATATATGTACAGTGTACAGTGCTATTAGCAAAAATAAAATTGATAATATGTGAAATTAAGCTATAAAAATCATGTAGTTAAATGGCATAAATGTAAATATTTTGAATTCACAAGGAGACTTTTGACAGGCAGTTGTGACATGTAGTTCAAAGATCTAGATCTCTTAAGCACTGTAGATTTTCTTTTCAAATGAATACACAAATGAGCTAATGTCTGGTGTGTGTGCATGCATGTGTGTGTTGCTCAGAAATGAACTCAAGAGTTTATGGATGCTTATCAAATTATCTGTCACTTCCCCTCATCACCACATCATCAACCAAAGTCTAATCTTTCGTATGGTTGCAATATAAGCACCATATGACCCAACATTGCTAGTTAAACTTACGCATTATTTCAGGAATATTTAATTATTCATTTATTTATTGATCTTTAGTTTACTTGAACTTCTAAAAACAATCTGAGTATTTTCTGTGCTTTGAAAATAATTTTGATGCTTCTTTCATGCAATATATCCTTCTTTCTCCTCTACATGCCACAGAACATTTAGGCAGATCTATTATCATTGGTGGTTGAATTTGATCTTGAAAGTTGGTAGATTTTATATACTTATATCCTCAGTACTTGGGAGGCTGAGACAGGAAGATTATGAGTTAGACAGCAGCCTAAGTACATTGTGAGATGTAGGCCATCCTAGACTGTATATCAAAGCACCTAGAAAGAGGAGGAAGACCGAGCAGAGAAAGAGAGAGACTGACAGAGGGAGAAACAGAGAAAATATGAGTGACTGAGAATGACCATAAATGTCTATATTCCCAACAAACCTAGGTACAGAAACCTGAATTTATCTACCAACTTATTTTTGTTTTAATGAGTAACAGAAGAAGAACAAACCACTTAGACCCATCTTTAGACCTTCAAACCAAAGGATTTTTCTCTTTTGAGAAAGCATGAGTTCTGGTACACAAAACCAACCAAATGGGAACAGTCAGAAGACTGCATATCTGAAAACAGCTTTGTGACCTTTATCTTCTCCCAGCCTGGTAGATGTGTATCAGATGGATTTCACTCTCTCTGTTTTGCTCCTGACAAGGTGTTAGCACGTTTTATGATCTCTTTTTAAAAATATTTATTTTTTATGCGTGTTGGCCTGTGTGCATGTATCTGAACCACATGAGCGACTGGTGCTCACGAAGGCTGGAAAAGGGCACTTGATCTCTTGGAACTGCATCAATAGTGGTTGTGAGACCCCCATGTGGGTACTGGAGACAAAACACTGGTAACCTGAAAGAGCAACACAGGTTCCTACCAGCTGAGATATTTCTCTAGTCCCATGTTGTATGATTTTAGTTGAAACCTATTTCTCCATAAATACTTCTAATTTCAAAACATGAAACAAAAGTAAGTCAAATATTTGTTTCCCTCATGTTTTGAGAGATTAATTTATGTGTCTAAAGTAATATGTCCTTATTAAACCCCATTTCCTTCCATTCTATTTCTCATTAAGTTGATTCTTTTTTGTGTTGTCCTCATAGTGACTTGCTACAAACAAATGAGATGTTAGATAAATGCACTTTATTTGTCCTAAACCTGAAGGTAAAGAGGTGAAATAAAGGAATGTTGGAGTTGTCTGGACAGAATAATGGGGCACCTCTTTACTGAGCCTCAATGGCCAGCATTAGAGTAAGGAATATCAGCAGTATACCTTACTAATTTACTAAACTAACATATTTGCTAACATGCTATGTGGTGGACTGTAGGTACTTACTCATAGAAAACAAAGATTGTGTGTGCAATAAAGTTCACAGTGAACTTTTATTTGCTGCAAAAGCTATGGGAAAAATCAACCAGCAAATGTGTGAGAAAAATAGCTGTGGGCTTTCAGTACCCTGCACAGAATGCCAGTGGCAAACTGTAGCACCCCATTGCCACAAGTCCATCAGTGCCTTCGATTGTTTTTTTTGTTTTGTTTTGTTTTGATGGAAGGTGTAACATTTTTAGGTACAGACCTAAGAGCAACTTAGATGCTTGTAGGGAGCAAAGGGCACACGGAAGGCAAAGTGAAAGAAGGTAACAGCAAATACTGAAGCTGTGCAGTTAGAACTAAGTGTTACGAATAGTTATTTTTGTCATATGTTTGCATCTGCAAACAAGCACAAATGTATTTTGTTCCCTTATGAGTCTTTCATGTGAAGAGGTGAATTAACTTACTATTGCAATACTGTAACCCTTACATAACAGTATTTAATTTACAGGATTTGGAGGAGAGGATCAGACATCATCTGTGGACTTTATTACCTCTCCTTGGACAAAAAAGGTAAGTTCAGTTTCTGCACTCTGCAAAACAGTTGTGTCACATTTAGTAGGACATCGGTTTGTCATTGTCTCTTATTTGTGGCTTATGGAGGGGTACAGAGCAGAAAAAAGTGTTACATTGAAAAGCAATGGATTTTGCTTATACATTTTATGTACCAACTGGGTTGAGTTACAGTAGCCAGTACCAAGGTCAAAACAATAACCTCAATGGTGTTGTGAAGGTATTTTTTAAACGTCAGCATCATGTCCCTTCAGTTGACTTCATCTAAAGCAGATCAATGTGTGACATGGCTTAGCGTCATCCAGTCTGTCAAAAGATTCCTAAAGGAAAATTATTGTTTTCATCAAGACTGTGACACCAATATTCTACAGAAGTTTCCAGCATGCTAGCCTGTGTTAGAGACTTGAGATTCTACATTTAACCAACCAAATTTCCAGCCCATAGTAAGAAATATTTCCATTTTGAGGAAAACAATACACAAAAATAATAATAGACCATCAGGTATACTACTTCATTTGTTCTAGAAAATACTCTTAATATAAAGTCAGGCTGCTTCTAGAAATTCAATCACTTCTAGAAATGTTACAATAGAAGTAGAAGACTTAACTATATGACTACCCTCCCATTCATATTGTATTTTAAATTAAACAAAAAGAAAGGGTTAAGGGTTAGTTACATTTCCCATTTATAGTTAAATCAAAACATTGATGCTTTTTGAACTTTCTAGATGCTGTAGGTTGCAGACCTTTACTCTATGGATGATTTCTTCTTTATACACATTTCAACATGCAGATTACTGCTCAACACTTTTCCTTAAACTTCTAGTTTTCTTCTTCTGTCTCTTCCTTGATCATACCTATAGGTTTTTTTTCTTTAAGTAATTCTTAGATGATAGCTAAAGTTGAATAAACTGTTCCAGAAAGAAGCAGGTGTGGAAAGGGTCTCTTCAGGTCAGGAAACCAGTAAACCATATGCAACATATGATATTTAAAGATTTGTGGATATTTGTTCCATTCTGTGATTGGCCACTTTACTGATGAATTATTTCTTCTGTGGTACAGAAGCTTTTCAGTGTGTGATAACCTACTTATCTTCTCTTACTTTTATTAGTGGGCTTTCATATAAAATAATTTTGTCAAGCCCTGAGTCATACAACTGCAACAGTGCAGTGAGGGGTGACATTATTTTAGTTCTTTAGACCTTTCATGCATTTGCCTTAATTTGTATACAGAACAAGGAATATGGCTATAATTACATTGCTCTACATGTAGATGCCACAGTTTCACCAGCACCTTTTATTAAAGATTTCCTCTCTTCTGAGACTTTGCTGCGAAGCAGCTCACACTACAGATACATGCATTTGTTTCCATGGTCTCTTTTTTTATCCATATTTATACCATTTTGTAGTATATTTATCATTTTATAGTCTATTTTAGCTCTATCATTTTGTAGTATATTTATCATTTTATACTCTATTTTAGCTCTACCATTTTGTAGTATATTTTGAACTGAAATAAGTGAGATATAAAAAGACAAATATAATAGCATCTTATTCATTTGTGGGACCTGAAATGTTTGAACTAGAGGAGCACACTGGTAATTTCAGATATTCAATAGACCAGGGCAGGAAGACTGCAACTTCTAGGCCTGCTTGAGCTACAAAATGAATTAAAGTCCAGTCTAGGAAACTTAGTTTAAAAACAAGCATACAAACAAAAAGTGGATGTGGCTATGAACCTGAATTCACTCTCCAAGAAACTCCCCTCAAAATGAAACAGAAGACATCTTAAGAGTTTGGGCCAATGAATATGCTAAATGTATTATGTCATCACACTGTGCCTTAAAAATATAAACAATTATGTATTGATTAAAACAAAATAATGCAAAAGTAAACAAATAAAAGAGTGGGCCAAATGACTGATGACATGAACCTCACCTGGAATCTCAGCTTTGCCACCAAATTCCCAGTCTTGTAAAGTCAGCTGTATCTACTCACCCAAGAATGCTATAATCTCAGTGAAGGTCGACCTGAGACACAAGAAAGAATCGGGGGTAGCCAGCAGCAAGGTAAGAGGCCAGGATTCTCATCCCAGAAAGTGTCAATTTGACTGATACAGGGAGTAAAATCTAGCTAGACTGTGGTAGCAAACAACAGTGGTGTTGAATGAATAAACTACAATGAATCCTGGGTCATAGCAACAAAGTCTAGGTAGAGAGAAATGGTCAAATTCAAAGTTAGCCGCACAAGTATAAGCATAATATTGGGTTCCAGTCAATGAGAAAACATTCAAGGAAAGTTGAAAACTGAAGGGTGCATTTTCAGAGTCTGTCTGGTTACTTACAAAGCACATGGCTTTAGCTCAGCAATTTTGCAGAACACAGTATACTTTGTAAGATTACAAGTTAGCCACATCAAAAAGGATATATATAATCATATTTATTGCTTACATATTCCTGTATCAGTCCTCCATTGATGCTGTATCAAATTATCTAACCATTGCAGCTTACCCTAGCACTATTTTACCTTACAGGAAGTCTACATTGGTGTGTTGTTGGAGGCTGCTCTTTCATTTCCCGGCTACTTAGACCACGAAATAATCACTCAGAAACTATATTATTTGCAATACTGTTTGGCCAATAGCTTAAGTATATTTTGCTAGCTAGCTCTTACATCTAGAATTAAGCCATTTCCGTTATTTTCTATTTTACAACAAGGCTTGTGGCCTACCAGCAAGGTTCCAACTGGCAGCTCTCATGTTTCCCCTCTGGTGGCTATAAGGTGCCTTCTTTCTCCCAGCATTTGGTTTAGTTTTCCCCACCTAACTCTACTCTGCCCTATCTCAGGCCAAGGCAGCTACTTTATTCATTAACCAATAAAAGTAACACATATACAGCAGGACCTCCCATACCATTGATGGTTTCTCTGATCCAAGTTAATAAGGTTGATCCCAAGGGATTTTCTGTAAAAGTTTGGTTTTAACAGAGAGAGGAAACAGAAATGCATTGACTCTGAAAGACAGTAGGAGGCTGGGTGACCAGAGGGGAGGAAGACAGGGGAAGGAGCGAGGTCCTGATGCTTAGGAGGCCTCCCAGAGGACTCTCACTAATAATTGTTCTAACATGTGTAAAAAAAAAAGAATTTTGGTTCTAAATCTCATTTGGATTTCTGTTATTTTCTTGGAATTAGAATGTCTTGAGGAAATCAGTAGTTGGTGAAATAACCTTTGCTCTAGAAGGGTTTCTACAAACTCTACTGAGTCCTCCTAAAAGCAATTGGGATTTTTTGCATAGCACAGGAAGACATACCTGAAGGGTGAGAGTCAGGCAGAGTGCTCTGTGCCCTGGGAAACCAGAGAAGGCAATCTCTCAAAAATGAACTACTTTCTTCAGAAGTATTGTATGACTATTGAACACATCCATATCCCTAATTCTTCTTTTCCTTCATCTTTGGCACACATTCCTCTTTCCCTTCTCCCATTCATTCAGTTATTTTCTTCTTCAGTTCACTAAGCACTTGTAAAATCTACCAGTTACACAAAGTATAACATTTTCTTTCATTGATAAGATTCTTTGATGGATTTTTCATGATGCCATCTAAGTGAACACTGTAACTTTATCAGTAACATTTGCTCAGACCACATTTTAGGGAAGATGGTTTCTGGGAACAGGGAAAGAGAGTTCATTTCCTCTGTTCTGTGAGAATTCCAGTAAAGTTCTGGAAAGAAGGGCTGTTTGTGGCCAAAGTACTATGACTTTCTGAATTCTTTCTCTAGTGGATGCCTCAGTCTAGTTTAATCTTCACAACCATATATTATTAACAAAAATTTCAGTTTCCTAGAGTTTATCCACATAATTCAGATATTTTTAGAAACATGAGATTTGCATGAATTGCATATTAGGACATATGATTCTCTTTTCAGCACGACTATGCTATTTTTTAATTTTGCTAATTTTAATGAAAAAGAATAGTATTGTTTAATGTTTTATTGGATTTTTAAACATATTAATGTTTTATGTTTTAGCAAGACTAGGGGAGAAAGGCTGGCATAATTATGTGTAATCATTTTGAGACCTATGACTGATAAACCAGTGATAGGTTATTGTAACAAATATTCCAGACAACTCATTTTAAGGAAAACTTTGTTAAGCGCACAGTTTTGTTGGCTCAAAGCAACTGCATGCATTTGGTTCTAGTAGAAACACAGTGAATGGTTGAAATGTTCAGAAGAGAAAAATCATCAAATATGAACTAAAGCTGAGAGTATGAGACAGACAAATAGACATACAGACATAGAGGCACACCCACACCCAGAGAGAGAGAGAGAGAGAGAGAGAGAGAGAGAAAGAGAGAGAGAGAGAAATAAAGGCAGATGGAAAGACTCAAGCCCCACTCTCTTTTTCAGGTCTATTCCTGATAAACAAAGGACCTCCCATTAGACTCTACCTCCTAACAGTTCTCCAAACTCCCAGTAGCATCACCTTATAAATCAAGCCTTCAATCCTGGACCATTGAGGGACTATTATCCAAACCATGGTAACATCCTAGAGACTGGCCTTTTAAGATTCAATAGCTTCTATTTTGAATAGCTAAGCTGGTCTTTCCCCTACCTGAAAAGTTTCCTTGTCTGTACCCTTGTTGACACATTGCTCCTTTCTAAAGTATATAGTCTCTGTCCATCAGCTTCCCATACCACATCTACTATCTACTTTTAGCTATTGGCATTGAAAATATTCTCCAAAACATAGCTCCACTCCACCTCTCCCTGAGTATTTTCTCCGCTTCACCTACAAGTGAGCATACACGCCTGTATTACCCCTGAACTCCTTATTTCTTTTATTTTATAGTATTGATTGTAGAACTTGTACCTCATATTTTTCTGATCATTTTTATCTGTGTGTCTCTAGATAGTGGATAGAAATATCATTTTATGGTTTAAGCCTGTTATTGACAGACCAATGTGAATACATAGATTGTCACTGACAAATCTGAGTGTAACTCTTGAGAATTTTATGTTACATTGTAGTTCGTTAAATACTACAACTAAATCTTGTTGATCTATACAATTTTAAAACAGCTGTGATTTACTTAAAGGTCATGTGTTGAGTGCTTCCAAAGAATTAATATAAATTGCCTCAATAGAAATTTTCTGAAGGGAAAATTTAAAGTTCCCCTAGGATCTTGCTATTCATAGAACAAAATTAGAATTTTATTTTATTTTCCCTACTTGTGATGGATTATGGCATATTATTGTACTACTGAAATTAATTATAATGCCAGCAACTACTTCTATGAAGTGTACAATGTGTACAGTGTTCTGAATGATATTTATATATAGTGTATAACAACCCTGAACCCTGAAACATTTTATGTGTTATCCTTATAATAAAAATTAAGGAAATATTAATTATGTCATTTTTAAAGATCACATAGACATAAAAGGTAGATAGATTATGTTTTTAATCATGAGAGTATACACTAACAAGAAATAGTTTTGTTTAATTTATGTTATTGGTCTAGTTCATAATAAATTCCCAATAGTTTAGAACTGCGGACTGAGCTATCATTTAACTATGACTGGCAGTACAGAAAATGAAGACTGAATAGCTGACAAGTTTTGCATATATTGAATGGTCTTGTGTTTAGCTACTTTCAAAAAATGATACATTAAAAAAAGCTTTTTTTCACCCACTATGTGATGAACAGATATATTGATGTATGATTAAGTCCTGTCACTCTCCAAACTGGGTGTACTTGAGAACACACACACACACACACGCACACCATTCAGTCAAGAACAACAGCATGGTCTTGCATCCTGTTTTAGCAGTATATTGGATACTCAACCAATAAGCTTACTTATCATAATATATTTCAGAGTTATAACTAGTAAAATTCCAAAGCTTAAAAAAAATGAAGTCAGGTTTTTCTCCTCTCACTGTAACTTTATCTTTTACATCCTGAATGTAGCTTTTACGGTGATGAAGAAAGGGGGTATCATTTCCAAGTGTCAGCTCATTAGTTTCAATTATTTCAAAATCTAGTCACTTTCCACACTATCATTAGTCCATTAAATGGTGGCAATTTCTAATGAAAGGCTATTATGCTAAGTACAACTGAAGCATTTTACAAAAATGCTTAGCCCATGGCTGTTTTTACTGAAACAATGATACTGCTTTTTACTAGCATTAATGTTTCAGTCTATGCATATAGGCCACTGACTAATGAGTGACATTGTACTTGTATCATAGGTCTGTTCCATGTCTTTAGGAACATGTCATAATGCATCTTTTAACCAATCTCCTCTCTGGATTTTGGAACTAGTAAGCCTGAAAATCATTCTTCCCCCAGAAACACACAATATTTTGTAAGCAACAGAAACGGCACATTGAAACGGACCAGCAACCCTTCTGTTTTAAGGAAATTGAAAAGTTTATTAGCAAAAAAAGTATTTAAAATACTATTATGATTCCTCTTACATTTGGCTCACACACTTGTGGCTGGATTTCTTCACTCAAGACAGTAGATCCACTTTTTCAGTGTTTTTCCATAGCTTAAAAGAGTTTTGAGGATATTTTATCAGCATTATTGATACCATTCTACATGCATATACTTTTTAAGACTTGCATTTGAATTAGTAAATGACTCGGTTTAGGATCCTAAAGGATTGATATGTTTGAAAAACAAACATAATACACCAAGTTAATGTGGAAAGGGTTATAGATGTTGTTAAATATACCCTTTATTTTTAAAAAAGAAAAATCTTCACTGTTAGAAAGATACTGACTGTACTAGGAGAGTTTTTTCACAGCTTTTAAAAATGTTTTTAGCAGGACGTGGTACACATGCCTTTAATCCCAGCACTCGGGATTACACCTGGTCTACAAGAGCTAGTTCCAGGACAGGCTCCAACACTACAGAGAAACCCTTTCTTGAAAAACCAAAAAAAAAAAAAAGTTTTTTTTATTATGGTCTATAGTTTCTACTTTCTGTGGAAGGTTATTCAAATAAAGATATAGGTAACCGTTAAATATTTCTTTTAAATCTTTCAACACTGTGAATTGAGCATTGTTGAGCATTGTTTTCTACTTCCATTGCTCTCTCGCTCCCTCCCTTCCTCTGTGTGTGTGTGAGAGTGTGTGTGTGTGTGTGTGTGTGTGTGTGTGTGTGTGCGTATGCGTGTGTATGTGGATATGCATATAAAAGTATCAGATTTGATAAGTTTGTGATAGTTGCAAAAAGAGGGGAAAGGAACTCCAAAAGACATGCTGGAATTCAGCGTCTAGAAAAACTTGAGTGGTTCAGGATTTGTTATTGAATCTGGAATTTGCTGTAGGCTTACTAAAACCTTTAAGTCTGTCATGAAACAGATAACAACACCATTAAGAAAAGCCCCTAGGAATTACATATAAAGCCTACCACTTAACAGACTCTCTGCAAGAACTGAATCGTTATCTCAAAATTATGTCTCTTATCAAAGGCACATATCACAGAAAATTGGTTATTGAGTTTGAGAAATGCAGGGACAAATGCACTGATCCTTCACCTTTTCTTCCCTCTCTCTTAGCCTTAGCAAATGGAACAAACACTTACTGAATGTCTGTTATGTGCCCCTCCTCAGCAATGAATAAGGCTTAGAACCTGACCTTGGGCTTTTCAAAGTCTTGTATGACAGAGATGTGTGTCTTGGGCTTCCTAGAATACTGTTAGTTACTTAAGCACGAGAAGCAGGGCTTCATGAGCCTTAACAGAACCTTCATGTGCTGTGTGCTACCCCATATACAGACTGTGACCAGTACATTGTTTTCCAGTTTGATGACATCTCCAACCATCCATTTGTGCAACCTAGAAACTTCAATGAACTAAATTCACATTTCCTTATGTCCTTGCACATTCAATTAATAAATTGATCCCATCAGTCTTACCACTTAATTAGCACTCAGCTATCTCTCACATTCTATGTTGGCTCTGTTATTTTCCCCCATTCAAGTCAAGTAATTTATCTTACAGACTAATTAACACTGTTAAGGCCTTGTTTGTGTCTAATCAATCTCCCTCACTGTTAGATGAGTCCTTCATCACAACTACAGAAAAAATATTAAGTTTTGCTTGAAAGTTTTGGATAGGGTTTCACTATAAAACTTGGACTGACTGCAAATTAACAATCCTGCTTCAGCATCCTGACGGCTAGGATTATGATCATACACAATCATGTCCCATGTGCTTTACACTTTTGATAAGTTTAATCTTTTTCTTCTTGAGGCTTCTCTTTGACTAACCCTAGAAGACTCATCTCAATTACCCATAAATATTCAGATCTAACTGAACTCCTCAAATCGTTCTAGAAGAGCAGGTATCTCAAGTCCTGTCAATGGTTAGAATGAACATCAACTTGACAGAAATAGTAGCAACCTGGAAGGCAGACCTTTGGAAATGTCTGTGAGGGATTATCTTAATAATAATATCTTAATAATTATATTTAATTAATAATTTTAATAATAATAATTTAATAATTATTATATTGATAATAATTATCTTAATAACTGAGGTAGGGCTACCTTTCTCCATGGCAGGAATCCTGAGGAATGGAGGAAGGGAGCTGAGCACTGGCATGCACACTCTCTTCTAGCCACACATGTGGCATGGTCAACTGCTTCAAGTTCCTGTTGCCTTGATTTCCCTGCCATGGGAACTGTAACCTTAACTTTTGATGTAATGAGACCCATTCTCCCCTGCTGCTTTTATTGGGGTTGTTTTTATCATGTCAACAAGAAATGAAACTGGAAGGGACCACAGAAGGTACTATCTCCTCTTCTTGAAATAATCCTTTCTTATACCCCCTACTGTCCTAGGAGTACATTTTTTTCTTTTGATTGAAGTATTTTAGTTTTAGATGATTCTAGACATATGGTTAGAAATAGAATACATATCACAGATTTCAAAAGATTATGAACAGGAATATTGTGTCTTCAGAAAACAATTTTCTTCTGGAAATCTCTCTTTAACTCCTATTCATTAAATCTAATAAATCTACCTATGGTTAAAACTATTAAATACATATAGCTGTTATTTTATTTCTTAATTTATGTATTCACTTTCCTTGAGTGGACAATTGCAGTAACATGATTCACACTAATCACACCAATAAATATGTTCAGTCAATAAGATGTTAAAAATAAGAGCATGTTATTCTAAAACAAAAAGTAATATGCATAACAAGTTGAATGGAGAATAACTGCTTCTTTTAACTGGGTTACAATATTAGGGAACTTGATTTTTATCAAGCAGTTTGACACAAGCAGACATTTTACAATAAATGGCATTTCTGTTTACTGTGTGTAACAGCCTTCATTTTCAAAAAAAATGTCAAGGATAGTAAACATCTCTGGGACATAAACTATGAAGGGTGTGTTGTGGATAAGAAAACTCTTGTGGAAAAAGACAATGGAAGATCTTGAGTATCTCTAGGCAAGCCTGAAATATAACCTCTAAATATTTTTTAAATGTTTAAATTAGCATGAAAAGTAATGAGCTAGTTGTAGATGGATAAGATGAGACCAGACTCCACAACTTTTTATCAGAAGTGATTTTCTTTAATGGTCTCTGTTGCAAAAAAGTATCACGTTGATAAGAGGGTGTGAACTATACTTATTTGTGGGTGTAAGTGTAGCCAGGGATTATGCTGGTTTACATCTATAATACCACTTCATCTAAGGCACAGATCATTGTGAAAGAGGAGATGGGATCAAAAATAAAATTAGTCTTCCCCAGATAAAAGCACATCAATTAGTCCAAATGCCAAATAGTCAGTCTTGAAAACATACATTCAAGCAACATTATACAGGCTGATTAGATTGTATTTATGTATTAGGAACAGGAACACACACACACACACACACACACACACACACACAGAGAGAGAGAGAGAGAGAGAGAGAGAGAAAGAGAGAGAGAGAGTTACATATGTAGCAACAATTTTTAAAAAGCTGCCATAAATTCAAAAGAAAGTATGAGAGGGAACATGGGATGGTTTAGACACTGAGGAAAGGGAGAGGTTAAAGGACACAATTATATCATAATCTCAAAATCAAAATGAAAATGATTTATGACATTATCATGCATGCTTTTTTTTGTCTTTTTCCTCCTATCTCTTTTATCCCCTTTCAGATCTCTTTATACTCAATATTCTCCTCTTTTAGACCCATGAGAACTTGCAGTCTTCTGTCACAGTCCCCCGTTGGAACATGGTCCGAGGAATGATGCGATGCGTGGTGAACAGTGCCTTGGGGACTGTGAGAAACACTCCAGGTAAGAGGCAGAGGGCCTTTTTCTTGCCTGGACTGTTTTGGATGTGATCTCATACCTCCTGTATAAACACTTACATTCATTTATGAGACATGTTGTTTTGTTGAATGTCAGAGCACAGCTCTAGAACCCAATCAAGTCAGTGTGGCCTGAATCTGGATGTGGCCTTCTGCCTTTCTTTCATGCATCCCAAGATATAATCTATAGTACATGTCAGGCAATTGTGTTTAAATTGGTATTTCCTGAGAAAATTCTGGGAAAGGGCTGTTCTGTTGATATTTAGTATGTACTTACTGGAATTTCTTGACATGTTTTTTGATCATGTTTCTCTGAACTCAAACAACCTTCCGAGGATCATTGCTTTCTTTGATACATTCATGTATAAAGTACACTGAAACTGAAGAGTGTGTGCAGCATTTGACTGTAGTCCGTCCCGTCCTCTCGGGTCCTCAGGCCGCAGGTCTTGGGTCTCACAGACAGATCTGCATTGGTCAGTGGCCAGTGAAAGTCAACAGTACCCTGTCTAATTTCATCTCTCTCTCTCTTTCTCTCTCTCTCTCTCTCTCTCTCTCTCTCTCTCTCTCTCTCTCTCACACACACACACACACACACACACACAAATAAATAAAATCTAGAATCCAAAATGAGGAAAAACACATTTTTGGTATTTTGGGGGGGGAGGTTCTTCTTTTGTCTTTAGGATTCTTATTTATTTTGTTAAACATAGTGGTTTGGAGTTCTATCATTTTCCTGCAAATATCATGATTTTATTCTTATTTATTGCTGAATAAAAACTAATTGCATATATGTAGCACACTTTCTTATCTCAGTGGATATCTAAGCTGTATCATTTACTTGCTTTTGTGATTAGTTCAAGTGTCCCATGGTGGGACTTAGTTCTTTAGACATGTATCCAAGCGGTATAGCATGTTGGTTGGTCAGTTCCACTTTTAGTTTGTTTGAGAGCTTTGAAGGGAGGATATATGGGAGAATAAAGTGGGATGGAGGGAGAGAATCCAAGAGCAAGGGGGAAATATTGGAAGCTTCCAAAACTAAAGGCCATTTATGGGATAATATTGAAACAGTAGAGTCAAAATCGTCTAAAATATATACATGTATGAAGGCAATCTAAATGAACTCACCAAAGAGTGCGGGATACAAAGCTCTACTAGATAGATGTCTCTTGTCACCAAATTAAGATTCCATTGCCAAGAATGGGTAACTGAGTTGTTGGTCAAAGGTACCTGTGGGAACCTCCAAACAACCCAAACTAGTGTCAAGTCTCTTGTTAAGGCCACACTGCTGAAGACACCTACCCACTACACAAGATGTCAAGTTACTGCTTATCTAAAACCTTCACTGATGCGGACTAGTGTTCCTGGTACTGGAAGGTACTCTGCATGCTGCTGAGGGGGAAAGGTAAACACCAACCCAGCTACAAACTGACCTCCCTGGAAGGTGCACTAGTGCAATAATGGCACAAAGCCTGTAGGAATAGCAAACCAATATCTGGTTTGACTTAAGATCCACTCCGTGAGATGGAACCCATCCCAGACACTGTTCAGATGGCCAAGAACCTGATATTAGATAGGCCATGGACACAGCATAAAAATTGTACCTGCTGAATGCTGACCATCTTTAAAGGGAATCATGTTCATGTAAAACTCACTTTTTCCTTTTACTGAAAAATAAAATGGCACTGTATCGAGTACTCAAGGGTTGAAAGCAGGGATATGTGTGGTCAAGGTCAAGTCTAACACTAAAAAAAGAAATGTTTTACACTGGATCTCTCATGGAAAATGGGAAATGTTTTCTGGAATAGAAGTTTACATGCCTGTTGCTGGTCACCTCTTTCTTGTAAATACTTTAATATTGGAAGAGAGTAACATCTGAGCTAGTGCAGTAGCTGTGAAGGTACCCTCATCTACAATATCCATTTTGGTTTTGATATTTTCTGCTTTTATTTTCTTAGAAATAAATTAATATATTGTGTTCTACCTTCAAAAAAATCCTACTGTTCTGCTAAAGGAACATAGCCATAAAATAACACCTGATGACAATCTGCTATATGTATAAATCAGCACCTTGCTCAGCCATTGTCAGAGAAGCTTCATCCTGAAGCATGTATGAAGAAATATAGAGACTCACAGCCTGACCATGTGCAGAGAGGGAGAGACCTTGGAGCAGTCAGTACTAAATGGGATATGTCTATCAAATCCTTCCCCCTCAGGGCTCAGAAAACCCTGTGGGAGGAGAATCAGAAAGATTGTAGCAGCCAGTGGGGATGGAAGACACCAAGGAAATAAGGCCCTCTAAACACAGCAGGACCCATGGACAAATGAACTCACAAAGATTGTGGTGTGTGCACAGGGACTGCTCAGGTCAGCAGTAGCTGGGATCCTAGTGCTGAGAGAGGCATTGAACACAAGACTACACCTCTAGCTCAGAAGTTATCTCCAACAGTCTCAATGGGGATATGAACCACTCTTAAGGGTAAGTCCCATGCCCAGCAATAGATGGTCAACAAAAAACAAACTCCATGGCATCTTCAGAGGTCCTTTGTCTCATAGTGTTTTGTCAGGACACTTTGTGTTAAATCTTGTGGGTACAATAGCTTCTGGTTTTGTATTTTTAGGGGAGTCCTGGGTCTAAGAATGTGCATGTCACTGTGTCTATAGGTGTTTCTCATGCTTTTTCTTTTGCTTTTTTCTTCCATATGTTTGTTCTCTATTATTAGGCTTGTTTGTTTATTTCTTATTTTACAGACTTAGGTGTCTGTTGTTGTTTGGTTTTTTGAGACAGGGTTTCTCTGTAGCTTTGGAACTTGTCCTGGAACTAGCTCTTGTAGACCAGGCTGGCCTCAAACTCACAGAAATCCACCTGCCTCGACCTCCTAAATGCTGGGATTAACAGTGTGTGCCACCACTGCCTGGCTTTAGATGTCTTTTTCTTAATGAGAGAGAGAAAGGGTGTTATTGTAGAATAGTATTTTAAGATGTATTATATTTGCTTATGCTGTGGAAATTTATTTAATGATGCAAAGATAGGTTGTATTCTTTCATGTTGCATTTGTTTAACTCTGTGAAGCTGTGTTGCCTTTCCTGCCTAGAACACCTAATAAAGAGCTGAATGGTCAATAACAAGGCAGGAGAAAGAATAGGTGGAGTCTGGCAGGCATAGAGAATAATAGAAAGAGAAATCTGGGAAGAAAAAGATTGAGAAGCCAGAGAAGGAGGAGAGGATGACTCTAGGGGCCAACCACCCAACTACACAGCAAGCCATGGAATAAGGGATAATAAGGGATATATAAAGGTATATAGAATAAAGAAAGGTAAAAGTCCAGAGGCAAAAGATAGATGGATGCATAATTTAAATTAAGAAAAACTGACTGGAAGTGAGCTAAGATAAGCCCAGGCATTCATAGAAAAGAATAAGCTTCTATGTGTTTTACTTGGGAGCTTGGTGGCAAGGCCCTAAGAGTGAAGAGTAAAAACAACCAACAACAGGGTATAGATCTGAAAGGGAGAGAAAATGGAGAGGAACTGGAGGAGGTGAAACAGTAATCAGAGTATATGGCATGAAAAAAATCCATTTTCTTTAAGAGGAAAAAGAAAATTCTGAAAGCTTTAACAGTTTGCACTTTTCACCACATCCATTACCAAATCTTAAGATTGGAAAGAATGTTTTTAATTGGAGAGAAGAGGTGCCAGAAAAAAAGAGAACATTGAAATATACAAATGTGGTCAATAATAATAAAGAATATTATTGACTGCAATTAAAATTAAGTTAGCCATTACTTACTGGTTAGATTGTCTTAATAAAAATATAGACAGAAAAAAATGAATAGCAACTCAGGATCCCAAGAAAATAGAGTGATACAGACATTTAGGTCTGCTATGTCGGCTTCAGATTGGATACTATATTTATGTTGTGCTATCGCTTTTTTTGTAGTTCACTCCTCCCTGATGAGTGTGCAACAGTGTGGTCTGATCTGATGGTCTCCATTGTTTAATCTCTAAAGTCTCCTTTCTTCTCAAGGAAATATTTCATTTTATTTATTGCACGGGGGCTGTCACATCAATCTTAAATTCAAAGAATTATCTTTTGTGATGCAGCTTTTACTTACTTTCAAGGCAATTAGATATAGTCATTACTGGTGGTTTTCTGCCTGCATGTGAAGGTCAGTAGTAAATTTCTACCTTCCTAACAGCCATTCAAGAAAGAACTAATTGGATTTACTCAGGTTCTATAAATCTTGTCACATAATGTGCATTAAGCACACATTGGTTAACATGACTTAATAGCTGAAAATGGCTTATTTATTAGCTCTTTCAGTGTGGAAAAAAACAGGATGGTTTAATTTTAAGATTTGCATTATATTTGGAATGTATTTGTATTAGTTTCTCTTCCAGTAGATGTGATGCCACAGCACAAGCATCCTAAGGGAGATTTGGCTTACAATTCAAGGTTATAACGCATCATTGTGGGGAAGGAAGGCAGCACAGTGGAAACTGGAAGCAGAGTAGAGAACAATGAATTAATGATGCATACGAGTGTTCAGCCCCTTCTCAACTTGTTCTAGTTTGCTTTCTTGCACTGAGATAAAACTCTAACTGAAAGCAATTTGGAGAGGAAACCATTTATTTCACCTTACAATATATATTCCATCATGAAAGAAAGTTAGGCAGAAACTCAAGGCAGAAACCTGGAGGAAAAAACTGAAGCAGAGATAGTGGAGGAAAGAAGCTTAATAGCTTGCTCCTCCAGCTCACATTCAGCTACCTTTCTTACCCTGTCAAGACCACTTGCCCAGGTCCGGCACTGCACCGTGAATGGGCCTTACCACGTTGATCATTAATCAAGAAAAGGCCCCAAAGACTTGTCAACAGGCCAATCTGATGGAAGAATTTTCTCAATTGAGATACTCTCTCTACAGATAGTTTGTGTTAAGTTGACCAAAAACCACGGCACACCACTCTTACAGAGTCCAGTGTTCCCTGCTTAGGGAAAGGTGCCACACGTATTGGGTGAGTCTTCTCACCCCAATTATATAATCAAGATATAATTACAGACCTTCTTAGAGGCCCTGTCCCAGGAATTTCAAGATCTTGTCAAGGTGATATTTAACACTAACCATCATAATAATTTATAAGAAAAAAATAACAGATGCCATTCTGCTCACAAAAGTTATTTATTTATAACATCTTTGAAAATACATAAAAATATAACAAACTGAGATTCACAAAGCAATAAAAATTCTATAGAAAACTGTTTCTTTCCTAGTTTCACATTTGCTACATAGTGGTCATTCTTAAAAGAGTGATCAGATAAACATATGAGTCTAGTGAAGGTACAAGCAAGAAATGTAATGGGTATAAATTGAGTATGCTTGCTAGTTCAATTAATAATAATTATTATTGGTAAAAACCATTTTCAGCAATCTGAAATTTCCTTTTAATATGCTTCTGTGATTGATATGTACTTGAACTAGTAATATTGGAAAGAAAAACCAAATAGTTCTCCATGCATCTGATCCTTTCTCAAAATCAAGCTTGGACAGATGACCTGTGAATAAGTTCTCTCCAGTTTTGAAGGGGGTCAAAATTTGCATGCCATAGTGAATTATTCTAGAGAAGAATACCTTCCAAAAAGGTAGTCCATATTAAAATTAAGTTTGTGAAGATTGTATACCTGTGACAATAAGTTGATAAAAGTTGATAAAGATAGAACACAACCTCTCTGCTCAATTTTTGTAGGTGTACATATACTCAAGACATTTGAAGATTAATGAAAACAACAGTGTATTTAAGGAAAGATGTTTATTGACAGGTACAACCATGTGACTCTAAGATTAATATAGCATACTGAAGTAGAAAATAGCACAAGTATGTGCAAGTTATAATGAATAGCGAAAAGAGAGATGTTTCTTTCATAGACAGACATTTAACTTAGCAAAGGAAGTTGACTTGGGTTTGAATGAGACATGAACTACAAACGAGGTGGTCAACACTGGGGGATATTCAGCATGGCTGATTTTCTCCTCTCACTGATCTTCCAAATACAAGGGAGAGAAAACTCATGAAAAATGTCTTGCATGAACTGAATAAGAATAAATATCTGATTCTGATGTTTTTGAAATATAATTCTTGGGGTCTAACAGATGCCAATAAATGTTAGCAAATTTACAACAAATATAACTCCCTTTAATATTAAGAAAACCAGAAGAACAATGATGTGAGAAACAAAAGATCATTTGGTGAGTCAGAATTATTAATGGGAATAAATACTTGAAGTCATTCAGTTTATAATAAGTAGCTGAGCAGAAATTATTGAGGAAATGAGAAAGTATTTTTAAATGATCTATGACAATATCTGGCATATTATTGTCTCAATTCTTCATTATGAATTAGGCTATCTTCAAAGAATCTCACAATATATTCTACCTGATTCAATGAAGGCTAAACATTTCTAACATTTCAATTTCCAAAATTTGAATATGGAATCCAGAAGTTTTCAAAGGCTCTTACATAAAATAACTTTACAATTCTAAATAAGACTTTAATAGATAAAGCACAGCTAAACCCAGGCTAGTAGTAGGCACAGATGTGCGTGAGGCAGATGGTACTGGCCACGATGAAGTGTGGGTAGCAGGGGCTGGTGTTGCTTTTTCCCAATTGAAAATGATCTGTATTTCATGAATGTTTGTTTGCAACCAGGCAACCAGTCTTCCAGAAGCCTGTAGTCTTCAAGATACCTGGCTATCTATAGTACCCAGTAAGTGTTTCCTCCTTTACTCCCTTTTCCTATTTCCCTTTCTCCTAGTAACTGCACCCTGAAACAAGTAATGGTACCAAGGTTCGGTCTCTATCGTGTGTATGAGGTTTTCCCTTTAGTTCTCTAGGCACCAAATGCTATTGTCCAATTCAATTTAGCTCTAACACTAACAACACAGAGCTAGTGCTGAACACAGGCTGTCAATCAGACAAGACTCCTCCCATTTCAGGTTTCTTTCATGAGTCCAGGTATCAACTGTGCTTATCAACAACAGGTTTATCTATTGGGAATATCTACAAACTCTTCCTTAGGATGACAATTTTCTAGAAGGATCCATGAGGGAAAATAATATTTTTCACTTCCTACTTTTGCCTTCTTACAAAGGGTGCCTCAGTGAGAAGCTAAATGAAAGACATCAAATATATTTTACTTTATAACTCCAGGATTTATATTTGTCTTTTATTTTGTTACTATTAATATTTTTTGAAAGAAAATGAAATCAAGTTTTACAAAGATAAAGTTCCACTACATAATTTTCTTTCTAGGTATTGTGAAATGAGTTTCCAGTAGAATGAAATACATACATATACATATATATGTATATAGAGAGATTCATATACTGTTAAATTTCATACATGTAGTTCCATATACTATATCTTATATAATATTAAACCAGTATATGTCATAAAAAGAGGCCTGTAACTTTTACCTGATGCTCAGAAGTGTTACCAATTAAAAGTGCATTAGAGAGCACAGTCCTATATTTCCAATGTTAAAAATTTTAGAAAGAATTCCTCTGAGAGACATTATTAATCAAAAAAGCTAAGTGAAAAGCTATTCTCACTGTTATGTACTCATGTTTTGAAATCATGTAATATAACTGTCGATATTTATTTCTTTACTTGTTTATTCACTTAGCGAGTTTGTTAGTTCTCTGTTTTCTGTGATGCTCAGAATTAAACTTAGGGCTTTGTGTGCTAGGCAAAGTTTTACTACTAAGCTACACTTTCAGCAATCAATTTCAAGTCTTCTCCATAAAATTCTTAGTCATGAATAACAGAGTAGAGTAGCATGATTTAAAGTGCTTTTTATAAAACATGCTGCTTTATGATTAAAAATTATTGCACTCCTCTTTCAGTCTGGAGTACGTGGAAAGTTGCCAGTATTTTAAACCTCCATTTTAAGTATTTTACGAAGAACACAGAACATTGAGTGTGTTCCTTCAGGAATTCTCATTATTACGGTGTCCAAAGCTGTGGCTGACAGTCTGTGTAGAAATCACTGCCTGATTCCCCCTCAATTTTACTGTCACTCCACTTGGTTTTATATTTCTTCCAGCAGTTTTACTTTAATTCACTGTTTTATTAAAATGAAATCCAATTTCCAGCACCAAACTCTTCTTAATCCTCTTAGAAATTGGTACTAAGCATCTCGTCCCCATCAATAACAAAAAAAAGTCCTTTTTTATTAAAATAGCCTTTGGTGCATGCTGAAGCTATCTCACATAAATTTCATGACTAATTGTCCCATTATTAGGATGAGGAGACATGGTCACAATCACCAGATTTTGTTCCATCAGATCCTAGTCACTCCAGTGTGCTTAATTTTGGATTTTCAAGACAGGGTTTCTCTGTAGCTTTGGAACCTGTCCTGGAACTAGCTCTTGAAGACCATGCTGGCCTCGAACTCACAAAGAAAAACTGCCTCTCCCTCTCGAATGCTGGGGATTAAAGGTGTGTGCCACCATCACCGGCTGTTTGCCATTCTTAAAGTTTGTTATTTTAAAGGCAGCAGTAAGTAAAAGACTTTAACTTCTGGAAAGTTGGGAAACATCCTAAACCATCCCACCATCTTGATTCTGTCTAATTATTGTGGCTACGTGTATAAGAACTATAGTAGACCAGGTCATTAAAAATTCCAGTGTGCATGGGAAAGAGACTTGCAAAGCAGCTAATAATGGCTACTGAGTGAAGGCACTCAGTTTTCTTTAAGGATGTGAAAATTAAAGGCTATTGGCTGAAGGGGCAGAATGTGCTCCCACAGCACAAAATACCAGCCTTCTCTTACTTATTCTAACATTCATTGAAGAGAAGTCTGTTCAAGGCTCTGTAATACCTGTAGGAAAGGTCATCTCTCTCGGGAGACACCACAAGCTCATCTAGACAAACCTTATTTAATTCCCATATTCCATTGATGACTTGGATTATAGCAGATGATTTAAACACAACCAAATCCTCATCATTCTTTGCCTCTCAAAGTGAGCTCTACAATCTAGGAGGAAGGCACTGTCCCTGCACACAGATAGGAATTCTGTTATATACCGAATCTTATAACAGACCTGTGTGTGTGTGTGTGCGTGTTTGTGTGTGTGTGTGCGCGTGTGTGTGTGTGCGCACGCGCATGAGTGCGTGCATGTCTGTACCTTTGAATTAGTCACTTTGGCTGCTTTTAACTTGGATGTCCTAGAAGCAATGAAAATTTTCTTGTGGTTCTGGAGTCTGAGTGAGAAGGCCTAGATTAAGGCATTAACAGATTTGGGCTCCAATGAAAGGCTGACCTTATGGTTCACAGATAGCTGTCTGCTCAGTATGTGTTGGCATGATAGATAACCTGCGAGTTATCACGGATTTGTTATAAGACACCACCAATTCTATTCATGAAGATTCTGCCCTCATGGCAGTTCTGTCTTCCAAAGCTCTTCTTTACAATATCATCATCTTGGGTGTTATGATTGGGACATTACACTAACATTTAGTCTATAGCATTGTTACTTTCCAATGTTCTGGTGTCCATACATATTTCAAAGTAATGTTAACTAAGACAATGTGCAAAAAAAGAGAAAGGTTATGTTATGTAGGGCTACCTATTCTTTAAAAAGATTAATATTGAATGAGAACAAATACTTAGATTGTCTACCAACCTGTGGATTTTACTCATACTTATTAGTGTAGAGATATGAAATATCATCCAGGTGAATAATAAACTGGCCAAATAAATATTTTGGGGAAAAATATATACAAAAATACTTTCTAAGTGAGGTAATGGCACCAATTTAATGCTTAAGATTTGCCTCTAAAATTTTAAATTAAAGAAACACTCAACTATAACAAAATATTGTTCCTATATGATTTATGTATGAAAATGTTCTTGAAGCTGACTCAGAGCATTGGACAGTTTGCTCCCTGGAGACAGGGAGACACAATGCTGGTAAATGTCTGTTTAAATGAAAAAATATGACTGGCTCCATTGCTGCCCCTCTATAATTGATCGAACAATGCTATGCCATTGTTTGTCTGAAACCATTAAAATAACTCCACCATTGTTCTGTGCATTGAAAACCTGCCTAGAGGCTGATGGTTATATCCAGAAAAAGTCATTGTCAGTTCATATCAGGAACACCACTTTCAATGCTCATGCCAATTCACTAAAGATTTGTTAGTCTCTTGCTATGTGTCTCTTCACTACACCATATACTCTACAAAAATAAAACAAACTAAATGTCATGATCCTTGCTCTTCAGAGGGCCTTGTCCGTTTCTGTTCCCATATATATGTGCCATTAAACCTCTCTTAGAAGGCAACATATCCTCATTCGTTCACAGCAAAGCCACTGCAATATTTTTATTAAGTAACACAAGTAATAAAAAAGGTCAGTTCTCATAAACGTTCGGTCTGAGCAAACAAGCGACTACAAATAAATGAGAGCAGTCTGAGCGGCAGGCGAGCTACAGAGGGAAACAAGCTCCATGCTCAGCAGTTCTGCCTTGAAAATAACAGCTGTGCGTGAAACCGCTGGAAAGAGCATCTGGCGATGAAAAGAAAGGTACACTGAGGGGGAAATTCTTCTGTATTTACGGGGAAGGAACTATTTCTTATCTATTTTCTTGATCTTCTAATGTTAATTTAGAAGACAACAGATTAAAAACTGTTGGGGAAATATTGGGAAAATGACATTTTGCAAAAATCAAATAAAAATAGCAGAGGAAACATCTCAGTTGGGCCAGGATTTTCTATCCCAATCCTAATTTTGTTAAGTGGTTTGACTGAAAATGGTTTTTATCTACAGCAATATCTAGTGTTTGAATGCTAATGGAAATTTTTAGAAGGTGGAGTTATCAGAATATCTGCTCTATTTCCTCAGGGAGGGAAGACCAAAGCTCAGTTCCTTTCAGAATTCCAATGCCAATAAAAATCCTAATCCCATATATTCAAACAAAGCCAATTTTATGCATGCCTTTGAACTAAACAATTCACAGCAAATGAAATATTTTAAATGAGAGATTTCTTGGCACCTTTATTTACTTCACCACCGAGAGGAAACAATTGGGCCTAGTTTCATAAACAAATCATACATTTTGAGCATCTTCCACCAAAATACAACCATATCCTAAATAGAAGCTGTTGGGTGAACTTCAATTTCTGACCTCTAAATTGCACCTAGGACTGCTGGATCTGCTGAGTGTATCTGACTTGTACTAAGCTGGTTATGACCTGAAGCTGCCAGTTCAAGTCTTCTTTTACTCTTTTTTTGTGTGTCTGCACAGCTCTGGTTGTACTTACTTGGAGAGGGATGGGGCTTTAATGAAGTACAATATTTTCAGATCCCTTGCAGCTCAGTAAATGGATACTTAGCACTAGTGTTTCCTGCTAAGCAGTAATTTTTGTAGAATGAAATACATTTTTTAAAGAAGTTAAATAGTTTGAAATATAGTGTCATGCATTCTTATTGTATTTTTAACATAAAACATTAGGGACAAAAGGAAGAGTAGTCTAGAATAAGAAATATGTTAATTAATATGAATAAATTATCAGACTAAATTAAAACTATATTAAGTAAATAATAATTTTTTGTCTAACCCAAATTGCAATTGCATGAAAAGTTCTGCTTTCAAAATAAAATCAATGGCTATCTGCTGATATAGTCAGGACCCAATGTGCTACTGTGCAATGCCATTTCTAACCAAAAAATTCTATACAGATCAAAAAGCCAATGGTGAAAATATTATTAAATTCATCTGAATAAAGAGTCTAGAAAATCTGCATTTCTGCTGATAGTACCCACCTAGGTAATATTTTAATCCTCTTAAAATTTTAATGCTAATTCAAATGTATTCCAGAGGTTGTGGAGAAGGATCTGTCTTGGTTGATATGGAAGCTTGGGGTCATAGATTTATTATTTATAAAGGCTAAGTGCTGGAAAGCGAGTTGGTCTCTCCATTTGCAGATGAAAAAAGTGCCAATGATTGTTTTGGCAAAAGAGCTTCCACCCACAGAAGAAGTAAAGAGAAACCCGTGAGTTGGGCAGCTAACTGGGTAGCGCAAGTAGCGCTCTTAGACACCAGAGCCCCTGAACTTCCATGCCATGGTTTTTTGCATGCTTGAGACCCATAGAATCCAGTCTAAATTGATCCTTGTCATTTTGGTCTTAAGTGAAGGAGAAGAGGCACGGTTATAAAAAGCCTAAAAGAAATGAGTATCAAAAGAGCAACAGTAAGCTGTGAATTAAAAGTTTTTATTTGGGGATTTTGTTTGTTTTCCTTTGCTTTGTTCTTTTGGAGTTTAGTTTTTGAAATTCTTTTCTTTGGAAAGAAAGTATTAATATGTCCCTTGCTTTCTAAGAGATTGCAAAATACAGTACAGTAGCAAAGGCATCTCATTTGTATGTCCAAGCTTTGCCATTGTGTCTCTGGATGAGTCCAATAATAGTCACTGAAAAGTTCACAGACGGGGGAGGTAAACGGTAGAAAAGCAAGACTCTAAAAATAAAGCAAAGCATGAAAGATTGTCACCGCATATCTTGTAATGTTCCATTGGAGACATGGTGCACACAGTGTTCTATAACCAAAATATGAGGTAACAGTGTTTGGAATTGAAGAAGAATAAAAGTGCCACCTGCTATTGACAAATTTAGTCATGATATTGGTGAAGCAATTAAAGACTCTAAAAATCCTGGAGGCAACCTAAGTGAAACCTGTTACTCCCAGAATCCTCAAACAGAAAGCACCAACATGCTATTTTGAAATGACAGAGGATCTGCCACCTAACCAAGTAGCTGTGTTGGTCCATACTCCCCTGCAGGGTATGACTGCAAAGGAAGAACTGCTGGCTCTGTGATAACTCAAGAGAAACAAACTGTGCCTACCATTGACTTACTTAATGTCTTGGCTAGAAAAATAACAAGAAGATGAGTTTCCATTGATTATCTTTACAGAGCTCAACATCACAGCACATATGCTCATTAGTCTAATGACCACCACTCAATGTCTTGAGGACATGAGGGTGGCTGGCAATATATTAAGGCTGTATACACCCTGTCATGAAGCTACAGAAAAAAAATGCAGGCAGAGGAAAATCAAAGAGGCAGCAAACATTCAAGATGAACAGGTCATAGAAGATGATGCTAAGTATCTAGTATCAGGCTGGTGATGTGGCTCAGCAGTTAAAAGTTCTTGTTAACCAAGCCTGATGTCTTAGAGTCTCTACTGCTGCAATGAAACACAATAATGAAATGGCAAGTTCTGGAGGAGAGGGTTTATTAGACTTACACTTCCACATTGCTGTTCATCACTGAAGAAAGTCAGGACAGGAACTCAAACAGGGCAGGATCCTGGAGGCAGAAGGTGATGTAGAGGCCATGGAGTAGTGCTGTTTACTGGCTTGCTTCTTGTGGCTTGATCAGCCTGATTTCTTATAGAACCCAGGACCAGCAGCTCAAAGATGGTACTACCCACCATGGGCTGGGCCCTTGCCCAGTGATCATTAGATGAGAAAATATTTTACAGTTGCATCTCATTGAGGCATTTCTGCAGCTGAGGCTCCTTCCTCTGTTTGTTGTTAGAATTATACCTGATTTCTCCATCAAGACCCTAAAAGCCAGAAGGACTTGGATAGATGTGCTAAAAACTGTAAGATACCAGTGATACCAACCCAGATTATTGTATCCAACAAAAATTTCAGTCACTAGAGATGGAGAAAATAAGATATTCCACGATAAAGTCAAATTTGAACAATACCTATCTGCAAATCAAACCATACAGAAGGTGCTAGAAGGAAATATCCAAACCAAGCAATTAAACTATACCCATGAAAACGAGGGAAATAAATAACCTCACAACAGTAGAACTGAAAGAAGGGAAATACACACACACACACACACACACACACACACACACACACACCAACACCAAGACTTCCACCAACAAACCACAAAATAACAGAAATTATCAATCATTGATATCTCTCAATACCACTGGTCTCAGCTCCCAAATAAAAAGACACAGATTATAGATTGGATATGAAAATGAGATCCATTCTTCTACTGCATCCAAGTAATACACCACGACATCAATAATAGACATTACCTCAGGGCAAAGGGTTAGAAGAAGATACTCCAAGCAAGCAAGCTGGTATATCCATTTAAATACCTAAATATACTTCAAACCAAAATTAATCAAAAGAAATGGGGAAGGATATCACATATTCATCAAAAGAAAAATCTACCAAGTTGACATTTCAATTCTTAACATCTATACCTCAAACACAAAGGCACCCACCTTTGTTAAAGAAACACTACTACAGCTTAAATCACATATTGACCTTTACACTCTACCAGCGGAAGATGTCAATACCCCACTCTCACTAACTGATAGGTCATCAAGAGAAAAGTTAAACAGATAAATGTTATAGATAACTGACATTATAAACCAAGTGAACCTAACAGATATTTACAGAACATTCCATCCAAACACAAAAGAAAATACCTTCTTCTCAGTGCCCAAAGTTTGGGATACAAATTCATGAAAAAACTGTTTACCTGAATCTTTTTAGCCACCAGCACAGGCCAGAGCTAAACCCAAACCTAGACATCTGGGTTCGGGAGGAAAACTAATGCTACCAACTTCCATCCACCCCAGCTTAGCTTCCATGTAAAGATAAAAATACACAGAGAATCTGCATACCGTATGTTATTGTGTTGTCTCTGAGTTGACTTCTGAGGAAGGAGCACGAGCTGTTAAAAGACATTTGATTATAAATGCTGCTGGATTAATCCAACCTGTATATTTTGAAGATACCTTGACTTCAAAATTTAAGTGAAAAGATATGTTACTTTGGAAAAAATGTTTTGCTTTTGTTTCCACAGGAAATTAGAGTCTGTGGATTCATTCTTGGCTAAGAAGAATAAGTTTGATCTAGGAAGACACCCTGAAAAATCTCTAATGGGAATGATGGCATAGATGAACCAAAATTTTAGAGCACCTCTATTGCACTTTTTCTGAGTTCTACATCCAAAACAGCTTCAAGACTGCTGGCTGATGATCCAGCCTCACAGAATATTCCAGTCAGGACTTGACCATAATCCTAAATTTTCTTTGAGTCCCCATAAGATTATCAGTTTCCCCTAGATTATCAGTAGCCTAGAAACCTATACCCAAGTTCCCAAAAAATGGATTATGGATGTTTGTCTTTGTTTAGTGTTTTGCTTATAAGTTGTTATGAATTATGGTCAGGAATAAAAGCTAAACAAAGGAAATTAGATTCAAGGTTCTTATTTTGAAAAGAAAAAAGAAGAATACAGCTATGATAGGATAAAAGGGTAGATTATTGAATCTACTCTGAAAAGAGAAAAAGGAAGACATAGATATGATAAGATAAAATGGTAGATTATTGAATCTACTTTTAAAAAACAGCTACTAGTTTTAAATGTTTTACATTGGGTTGGACTTTTGTATACTGTATACACATTTTGTATATTGATACAAATTTGAGATTTAATTTTGTTAAAACATACTATGCATACGTTTTTAATCTTGTTCAAGCTATTGTACCTATACAGCTCATTTAATAATGTAATGCAAATCTCTAGTCCTTGAAAATTATTACTACCAACTGTTTAAGATAATAAGGAAATGCAGGTTAGTAATTAGTCACTTATACTCAAATTTGTAGTTATATTAGGTAAGCTTTCAAGGTCAAACAAAGATATATTTTAGATAGACAGGTCATCTTTAAAAAAAACTTCAGAGAGTTACAGAATATGGTATTTAAAATGTGTTAATAACATAGGCTCTTATTTTATGACCATGAGACATGTCTGCTCTTGGCAGCACCAATCTACTCTAGAGAAGATGATGGACATTGAAGAAACTCCACATGGAGTTTACTTTCTTTGTGGCAAAAGTAAGCCTCTGGGCAAGAAAATGCCCCTGCCTCAACTACTGACAGTATGCTGTCCCAACTAGACAACAAGTACACAAAAGAAAGTGACTGCCAAACATGTCAAGACAAGGACAGGCAACCCTTAAGAATACCCTACTTCACAGAAAAGTCTATCTGATATACTAGGCCTCTTGGCTGAAGATGGATGTCCCAATACCACAGAGGAACTTTGGGTGACTATCCAGGAATCCATCTGTTTCTTTCATTTCTCCCAGTTTTGAAAGTTGCTTGCTTGCACTTTCTGCTTACTCAGTTAATTTTATTTCTTTCTTGGGTCTCTGAGGGAGTTAAAGACTATATAGCCATAGTTTTTCTTGTTTATCTGATACAGATGGCAAGTATTGATAGAAAGTAAATTAGGTATTTGTTTGTTCCTGACTGCTTAACCCCAAAATAACCACACAGAAACTGTATTCATTAAATCACTGCTTGTCTCATTAGCTCCAGTTTCTTATTGACTAATTCTTAAATCTTAAAGAAGCCCATCTTCATTAATCTGTGTACCACTACATGGCTGTGACTTACCGGGTAATGTTCTGTCCCCAGCATCTGTCTCCTGTGGGGTTACATGGCTTCTCATGACTCTGCCTTCTTTCTCCCAGATTCAGTATAGTTTTCTCTGCCTAGTTATCCTCTGCCCTATTGACAGGCCAAGGCAGTTTCTTTATTCATTAACAAATAAAAGCAACACGTATGCAGAAGGACTTCCCACAGGTACAAGACTTTGGACTCACCAAGATAGGATATATATGGAGTATTTTCTCTGAATTTGTCAAATATAAATGGACTAGACATTGTTGATGTATTAATTGCCTGTATATATTATATATATATATATATTTATTGTACTTACTGTATATGGTTTTTTCTTATATTAGTTATAGCCTTCTTTTTATTTTAGGCAAAAAGTGGAAATGTAGTGGCATTTCATTTGTATTTTAATAAATAAAACTTGCCTGAGGATCAGAAAAGTAGAACAGCCACACTGGCCAGCCTTATAGACCAGGCAACAATGACACATACCTTAAATCCCAGTAGCCACAATGACACACACCTTTAAGTCCAGTAGACAGACTAGCTTGCCACAGAAATGAGGCAGTAGTGGTGCACTTTAATCCCAGAACTAAATAGGATTATAAAATGGGAGGAGATAACTTTCTTTCTCAGTCTCATTCTGAGGTTCCCTGGAGGCAGGATCACCACTTTTGTACTGAAGTTGAGATAAGAGCCGGTGGTTGACTGCTTTGCTTTTCTGGTCTTCAGCTTGAATCCCAATATCTGTCTCTGAGTTTTTATTATTAATTCTACACCTCATGGAACTTTCTTCAAACCTGATCATGTACTTGGACACAAAGCACGTCACAACAAATAAAAGAAAATTTAACTAACCCCTGTAATAACCTACAAAGAAATAATATGTAATTCTATCTGACCACCATAGATTAAAGCTGGATATCAATAAAAACAGAAAAAACAGGAAGCTTACAAACACATGAAAACTGAATATCTCTTTACTAAATAAAAAATGTGGCAAGACATAAATAAAGAAATTAAAGATTTACTAAAATTCAAAGAAAATGAATACATAGAATACCCAAACCTATAAGACACAATGAAAGTAGTGCAAAGAAGAAAGTTCATAGCACTTTATATAGTATGAGAAATAATCAAACTGAGAGCTGAAATCAATAAAAGCAAACAAGGAGAACAATACAAAGAAATGATGAAACAAAGAGTTGGTTATTTCAGAAAATCAAGAAGATAGACAAACCCTTATTCAAACTAACTAAAAGACAGAGAGAATATCCAAAGTAACAAAATCAGGAACAAAGAGGTGGGGATATCTACAGAAGCCTAGGAAATTATGTACTTCACAAAATTGAAAAATTAAAAGAAATAAACAATTTTCTTGATACATACCACTTACCAAAGTTAAATCAAAATTAGATAAACAATTGAAATAGACCTATAACCCCTAAGGAAATAGAAGCAGTCATTAAAAGTCTCCCAATCAGAAAAAGAAAGGAAAGAAGAGGGAAGGAAGGAACACTCTTCATATACTTCAAAAACAAAAACAAAAAATAAACAAAACTGAAGAAACATTGCCCAATTTCTTGTATGAAGCCACAGTTACCGATACCCCCAATACATAAAGACCCAACAAAGAAAGAGAATTACAGACCAATTCCCTTCATGAAAATTGATGCAAGAATAAATAAAATATTTGCAAACCAAATCCAAGAGCACATCAAAAAGATCATCTGCCATGATCAAGTAGGTGTCATTCAAGAGATGCAGGAATAGTTAAACATACAAAAATCAGTAAATGTAATCCACCATATAAATAAACTGAAAGAAAAGAAACCACATAATGATTTCATTAAATTAAAAAAAAAACTTTGAGAAAATTCAACATTCTTTCCTGATTAAAGACATGGAGTGATTAGGGAAACAAGACACATACTAAATAAAATAAAGACAACTTACAGCATGCCTACAGCCAACATCAAATTAAATGGAGAGAAACTCAAAGCAATTCCACTAAGTCAGGGACAAGACTGTCTACCCTTTCCATATCTATTGAATATAGGACTCAGAGTTTTATCTAGAGCAATAAGGGTACTGAAGGTGATCAACTGAATGCAAATTGGAATGGAAGAAATTAAAGTATCTTTATTTGCAGATGATATAATCATTTATATAAATGACCCTAAAAAAATTACACTAGGGAACACTTATAGCTGATAAATATTTTCAACAAAGTAGCTGGAAACAAGATTAATTTAAAAAATCAGTAGCCTTCCTATAAACAAATGACAAATGGCCCAAGAAAAAAATCAGGAAAACAGTGCCCTTCACAATAACATCAAATAATATAACATATCTTGGTATAACTCTAACCAAGCAAGTGGAAAGCCTCGTATGATAAAAACTTCAAGTTTTTGGAGAAAGAAATTGAAGAATATATCAGAAGATGGGAAGATCTCCCAGGCTTGTGAATCAATAGGAGTAATATAGTAAAAATGGCCATCCTATTAAAAGCAATCTACAGATTCAGCACAATCCCCAACAAAATTCCAACACAATTTTTTTTACAGACCTTGAAAGGACAATACTCAAATTCATATGGAAAATCAAACAAACAAACAAAAAAACCAAGAAAACACAAAACAATCCTATACACAATAGAACTTCCAGAGGGATCACCAATACTGATTTGAAGTTGTATTACAGAGCTACACCAATAAAACCTGCATGGTATTAGCAGAAAAAAAAAAAAAAAGAACAGACACATTGATCAATGGAATCGAACTGAAGACCCAGGCAAGGCATAAGTTCACATGATGTTGACCCCTGATTTTTGATAAAGAAGCCAGAAATACACAATGTAAAAAAAAATAGAAGAAGAAGAAGAAAGAAAGAAAGCATCTAACTGGATGTCTGCATGTAAAAGAATGTAAATAGAGCCATATTTAACACATAAAACTCTATATAACACTCATGTACAAGTGGATCAAAGACCTCAACATTAAACCAGATACACTGAACCTGATAGAAAAGAAAGTGTGGAACAGCCTTGAACATATTGGCTCAGGAGATGACTTTCTGAACAATGTGCAGGCACTAAGATCGACAATCAATAAATGGTACCTAATGAAACTGAAAAACTTGTGTAAGGCAAAGACAACTGTCATTCAGACAAAACAGCAGCTTTTCTTACAAAGTAGGAAAAAATTTTCACCAACTCCACATCTGACAGAGGGCTAATAAGTCAAAATTAATAAGGAACTCAAGAAATTAGATATCAAAAAACAAACATTCCAATTAAATATTGCATGCAGATATAAACAGAGAATTCTAAATAGAAAAATCTCAAATGACTGAGAAATACGTAAAGAAATGTTCAATAGCCTTAGCCATCAGGAAAATGCAAATCAAAACGACTTTGAGATTCCATTTTACACCAGTCAGAATGGCTAAGATCAGTAATACAGTGGTAGCTCATGCTGGTGAGGGTGTGAATATAGGGAACACTCCCCTACTACTGGTGGGAATACAAACTGGTACAACCCACTTGGAAGTCAATATGATGGTTCCTCAGAAAATTGGGACTTGCTCCACTTCAAGACCCAGCTATAGCACTCTAGGGCATATGCCCAAAGGATACTTTATCCTACCACAAGGACACTTGCTCAGCTCTTTTCATTGTGACTTTTTTTATCATCTCCAGAAACTGGAAACAACCTAGATTTCCCTCAATAGAAGGCTGAATAAAGAAAACATGGTGCATTTACACAATAGAGTATTACTCAGCTGTTAACAATGAAATCATAAAATATGCCAGCAAATGGATGGAAGTAGAAAAGATCATCCTGGGTGAGGTAACCTAGGCTCAGAAAGATATTAGTGGATATTAGCTGTTAAGTAAATGATAATCAAATTTCAACCACAAACCCAGAAAGGTTAAAGAGGGAGTTTCCTAGGGAGGAGTCTTGGATCTCCTGCGAAAAGGGGGAAGAATAAATTTTGAGGGTAGAGTTGGAGCAGTTGAGGACTGCAGTGGAAGAGGGCTAGTAACAGGCAGGGATGTGAGGGAGAGAGTGTGAGACAGATGGCATTGATGAGAACTGGAGAAGTGGTGTGGAAACCTAGTTTAGTGGAAATTTGCAGGAATCCCTAGTGAGGAATCCTAGTAATGAAGGATATTTAGTCTAAACTGGTCAACTTTTGTAGCCAGGACAGGCTTCTCGTGGTGAGACTGGGTGGCATTCAGTCCAATTTTTGGCCAAGGGGGCTCAATGAGCTCCCTAAACAATCCAGGAAGATTGTAGACTAGAAAGTTTGTCTCTGAAATCTGATAGCAGGGGCTTCGTTGCTGAAGACATCAGCCACACATCTCAATGAATGTGGAGAGGTTGAGCTGTTGCCTGCCTGCAGCCTTTGCTCCTGCGTTCTCGTCTCTTTGGTGTAAGAAGATACTCTCCAGGTTATGGAAAGGGAAGCCCAGACACCAACCAACCCAGGCACAAAACCTACAATCTTTCCTCCCTATAAGATGTGCAGAGGCAATGGTGGCTAAGAACTAGTGGGAGAAGCCAACCAATGTTTAGTTTAACTTCAGGCCCATTCAATGAGATGAAGAGCCATCATTGCTTTGATGGCCAGAAACCAGAAATTGATAGCCCAGAGACTTAAGGTAGAAAAAAATCACCACTGACAAAAAAAATCAATGAAATGATTCATAATGATATTTTGCTATACTCAAGATCGGTATCTAAGCCACTTGTCATCAGATAGGCTTGCTCTGGTCACAGATATGGAGCGTGTGCAGAGACCCACTTGCAGATTTTATTTGGAAAGAGAGTCTAAATTAGAGGTCTCCACTGCCTCCTACTACCTCAGGAGATCAGGGAATCCTGTGGGAATAATGGAGGAAAGAATTTAGGAGCCAGAGGGATGAAGGACTCCAGGAAAACATGGCCCACCAAATCAAGAGCTGTCATGTCTGAATTCCAGAAACCATTACCACTGACTTAGGGAATAGTTTCTAATTATGTAATATCAATTCTTGTCTATGTAGAAGGTAAAAAGCATGATGTATTTTAGATATTATTAAAGATTAAAGCAGAAGTCCTAGATGAAACATTGGAATCCAATTATTTGGCTTAATATGTACTATTGAGTGCATTTCTTAATTGTCTGGTTGATTCTCCATCTGTAACAAGGATAATAAGAGAACTTAAACAGGGAGGTTTTATTAATGAGCACATGAGTAATTTTTTGCCATCATTAATTGTCATCAAATAAATAAATAAAGTTCTCACTACTATATCATTTTATGCCTCAGTCTTGGTATCTAATTGCAGGATTCACACTTCAGTGTCAGGAGTTCCCTTCCACCATAGTTCATTGTGGTTTTTTGTTTTGTTTTCTTTTGTTCTTTTCTTTCACTAATAGCTACTTCCTTAGCTCTGTTTGACCCCAGTTTCTATATTCCGTGCTCTAATAAATCAGCGTCTCCACTTTCTCGCCTCGTAAGATACTGTGGGTGCAGGTTTCCATGTGTTTGCTCTTTCTTGTCGTTCAGTTTTCACAAAGAAGTGAGGTGACAGCTGCAAGCCTGCCATCATTCTACCCTCAACAACAATGCCTTTACTAACTTACCCAAAAGCTTCGCTCTAATTTAAAAATGATAGCTTTACATACAATAATTCTAATTATTGGTTTCCTTGGATTTTTACTTCAGATTCATTCATGTATTTGGGGATTTGAGCTTTAAGATGTATTTTACATGAAGGGTTTGTATGTTTCTCTAACAGTTTTGAGTTTCTTCTACCACACTTCTCCCAACTCCAGAAGGAAATCTTTTAATAAAATTCTCAGCTTCACTGATCCAGAATAGCCTGAATTGTTTTCTGGTTCCAAGGATTACTCTTAACACCTCACTGTTTTCACAGCTTGCTGAAAACTGTGTTCCAGACAGTGGGCAGCACAAAATTGAAATTCTTCTTCTTCCCATTTTTTGCTTTGTCTAATGTCAAATGCATCTCTTGTTTCAGTCATGAGCTGAGCTTTGGATTTATGTACAACATTTTCATTCTCTTTTGACTATAGAAGAAATTGACACTGTCTGCCCTTGAATACTTGAAGACTCATAGCCTCCAACAGCTGTAACTTCTGTGCTACACACTTCTCTGTGTTTCTAGTTCTCAGAGTATTTACCTGGCTTTCAAATTTAGCATCAGATATTTTCAGTTTTGTTTGTTATGTTTTTACTTTTATCCATCATTGGAACATGTCTGGAGCAAGTTTAAACACTAAAGCATCAAATGGTTCTGTGAAGGAATTCTGGCCATACATTATTAGATTCAGGTAGGAGAAATTGGAGAATAGTGTGTGTGTGTGTGTGTGTGTGTGTGTGTGTGTGTGTGTGTGTGTGTGTGTGATGAATGCATGTGTACAAATGTACTTCATCATTCAGCCAACTGGAGGCAAAATGTTGGTATCAGGATGCTTTCCTCAACAGTTTTTACATCTTACGCTTAGAGACCAGAACCTGAAATCACCATTTCAGGTAGAAAGACAAGCAAGGCCCATAGATCTGCCACATTTTAGTGCTGGGGATATTAGGATATGCTGCCACACCTGTGGGTATTCTCCCTTCTCCTTCCCCTTCTCCCCTTTCCCCAAGCCCCTTACACCTACCTCTATTCCCACCCCCGTGCTTCCAACTTTTGCCTTGTTTGCTTCCAATTTCCAGGATGATCTATATATGTTTTGCTTTGGGTTCACCTTGCTATTTGGCTTCTCTGGGCTTGTGAGCTATAAGCTTAGTGTCCTTTGTTTATGGTTAGGGTCCACTAATGAGTGAGACATACCATAATCGTGTTTTTGGGTTTGGGTTACATCACTCAGGATAGCATTTTCTATTTTCATTCATTTGCATGCAAAATTCAAGATGTCATTGATTTTTTAACGCTGAGTAGTATTCTAATGTGTATATATTCCACACTTTCTTGATCCATTCTTCCATTGAGGGGCACCCAGGTTGGTTCCAGGTTCTGGCTATTACAAATAATGCTGATATGAACATAGTTGAACAAATGCTTTTGTAGTATGATTGGACATCTCTTGAGTATATTCCCAAGAGTGGTATTGCTGGATCCTGAGGTAGGTTGATTCCCAATTTCCTGAGAAACCACCACACTGATTTCCAAAGAGGATGCACAAGTTTGCATTCCCAGCAGCAATGGATGATAGTTCCCCTTACTCCACATCCTCTCCAGCATAGGCAATCATTGGTGTTTTTGATTTTAACCATTCTGACAGGTGTAAGATGGTATCTCAAAGTTGTTTTGATGTGCATTTCCCTGATGGCTAAGGAAGTTGAAAATGACCTTAAGTATATTTTGGCCATTCAAACTTCTTCTGTTAAGAATTCTCTGTTCAGATCATTACCCCATTTTTTAATTGGGGTATTTAAAATTTTAATGTCTAGTTTCTTGAGTTCTTTGTATATTTTGGAGATCAGTCCTTTGTCTGATGTAGGGTTAGTAAAGATCTTTTCCCATTCACTAGGATGCCTTTTTGTCTTAATGACTGTGTCTTTTGCTTTACAGAAGCTTCTCAGTTTCAGAAGGTCCCATTTGTTCATTGTTGCTCTTATTGTCTGTGCCACTGGGGTTTTACATAGGAAGTGGTCTCCTGTGCCCATGTATTGCAGGCTACTTCCCACTTTCTCTTCTATCAGGTTCAGTGTGGTCGGATTTATATTGAGGTCCCTAATCCATTTGGACCTGAGTTTTGTGCATGGTGATAGATAAAGGTCTAATTTCATTCTCCTACAGGTTGACATCCAGTTATGCCAGCACCATTTGTTAAAAATGCTTTCATTCTTCCATTGTATAATTTTAGCCTCTTTGTCAAATATGAGGTGTTCATAGGTTTGTGGATTAATATGCGGGTCTTTGATTTGATTCCATTGGTCAACGTCTCTGTTATTATGCCAATACCAAGATGTTTTCATTACTATAGCTCTGTAATAGAGTTTGAAGTCAGGGATGGTAATGCCTCCGGCAATTCCTTTATTGTATAGGATTGTTTTGGCTATCCTGGGCTTTTTGTTTTGCCATATGCAGTTAGTTATTGTTCTCTCAAGGTCTGTGAAGAATTTTATAGGAATTTTGATGGTGATTGCCTTTGGTAGAATTGCCATTTTTACTATATTGATCCTACCAATCCAGGAGCATGGGAGATCCTTCCATTTTCTGGTATCCTCTTTGATTTCTTTCTTCAAGGTCTTAAATTTCTTGTCAAATAGATCTTTCATTTCCTAGGTTGGTGTTACCCCAAGATAATTTATGCTATTTGTGGCTATCGTTAACAGTGATGTTTCTCTGATTTCCCTCTCTGTTTCTTTATCCTTTGTGTATAGGAGGGCTACTGATTTTTTTGAGTTGATCTTGAGTTGAGTATTTTTTGATAAATACTTCACTGAAGGTATTTATCAGCTGTAGAAGTTCTCTGGTAGAGGTTTTGGGGTCACTTATGTACACTATCATATCATCTGCCAATAACAAAAGTTTGACTTCTTCCTTTCCAATTCAAATCTCCATGATCTCCTTATTTTATCTTATAGCTATTGCTAGAACTTCAAGCACTATATTAAAGAGATATGGATAGAATGAACAGCTTTGTCTTGTTCCTGATTTTAGTGGAATCACTTAGAGTTTCTCTCCGTTTAATTTGATGTTAGATGTCGGCTTGCTATATATTGCTTTTATTATATTTAGATATGATCCTTGTATCCCTAATCTCCAAGACCTTTATCACAAAGGGGTGTTGAATTTTATCAAATGTTTTTTCAGCAACTAATGAAATGATCATATGGTTTTTTCTTTCAGTTTATTTATATGATGGATTACATTGATAGATTTCCGTATGTTGAACCAGCCCTGCATCTCTGGGATGAAGCCCACTTGATCATAATGAATGATTTTTTGATGTGTTCTTGGATTCGGTTTGCCAGTATTTTATTGAGAATTTTTGCATCAATGTTCATAAGTGAGATTGGTCTATAATTCTCTTTATTGGTTGCGTCCCTGTGTGGTTTTGGTATCAGGGTAATTGTAGCTTCATAAAAAGAGTTTGGTAATGACCCTTCTGTTTCTATTATGTGAAACACATTAAGGAGTATAGGTATTAGCTCTTCTTGGAAATTCAGGTAGAATTCTGCATTAAAACCATCTGGTCCTGAGCTTTTTTTGGTTGGGAGGTTTTTGATGACAGCTTCTATTTGCTCGCGACTTACAGGTCTATTTAAATTGTTCACCTGGTCTTGATTTAATTTCAGTATGTGGTATTTATCTAAAAAAAACCTGTCCATTTCTTTTACATTTTCCAATTTTGTGGCATACAGGCTTTTGTAGTAAGACCTAAAGATTCTTTGAATTTCCTCAGTGTCTGTTGTTATGTTCCCCTTTTCATTTCTGATCTTGTTAATTTGAGTGTTTTCTCTCTGCCTTTCAATTAGTTTGGATAAGGGTTTGTCGATCTTTTTGATTTTCTCAAGGAACCAGCTCTTCATTTCATTGACTCTTTGAATTGTTTTCTGTGTTTCTATTTTGTTGATTTCAGCCCTCAGTTTGATTATTTCCAGTCTTCTACTTCTCCTGGGTGAGTCTGCTTCTTTTTTTTCTAGAGCTTTCAGGTGTGCTGTTAAGTCACCAATGTGTGCTTTCTCCGTTTTCTTTATGTGGACACTAAGTGCTATGAACTTTCCTCTTAGCACTGCTTTCATAGTGTCCCATAGGTTAGTGTATGTTGTTTCTTTATTTTCATTGAATTCAAGGAAGACTTTAATTTCTTTCTTTATTTCTTCCTTGACCGAGGAGTGGTTCAGTAGTTGACTGTTCAGTTTCCGTGAGTTTGTTTGCTTTTGGGGGGTGGAATTGTTGTTACATTCTAACTTTAATCCATGATGATCCGATAAGACACACGTTGTTACTCCAATTTTTTGTGTCTGTGGATGTTTGCTTTGTTACAGAGTATGTGATCAGTTTTCGAGAAGGTTCCATGAGATACTGAGAAGAAGGTATATTTTTCCCTGTTTGGGTGGAGTGTTCTATAGATTTCTATTAAGTCCATTTGATTCATTACATCTGTTAGTTCTCATATTTCTTTGTTAAGTTTCTGTCTGGTTGACCTGTCCATTGGTGAGAGAGGAGCGTTGAAATCCCCTACTATTAGTGTGTGGGGTTTGATGTGTGCTTTGAGCTCTAGTAATGTTTCTTTTACATATGTGGGTGCCTTTATATTAAGGGCATAGATATTCAGGATTGAGACTTCATCTTGATAGATTTTTTCTTTTATGAGTATGAAGTGTCCATCTCCATCTCTTCTGATTAATTTTAGTTTGAAGTCGATTTTGTTAGATATTAGTATAGCCACACCTGCTTGTTTCTTAGGGCCGTTTGATTAAAAAACCTTTTCCCAACCCTTTACTCTGAGATAATGTCTGTCATTGTGGTTGAGGCGTGTTTCTTGTAAACAGCAGAATGTTGGATCCTGTTTTTGTATCCATTCTCTTAACCTGTGCCTTTTTATAGGTGAGTTGAGTCCATTGATATTAAGTGTTATTAATGACCAGTGGTTGTTAACTCCGGTTATTTTGTTTTTGGTGGTAGGGTTTGTATGTTTCCCTTCTTTGAGTTGTGCTGGTGGAGGGTTGTTAGATGTCTGTGTTATTATGGGTGTCGTTTGCTTCCTTTAGTTGTGGTTTACCTTCTAGTACTTTCTGTAAGGCTGGGTTTGTGGCTATATATTGCTTAAATTTGTTTTTATCCTGGAATACCTTGTTTTCTCCATCGATGGTAAAAGAAAGCTTTGCTGGGTATAGTAGTCTGGGCTTGCATCCATGGTCTCTTAGTTTCCGCAGCACATCTATACAAGACCTTCTGGCTTTCATGGTTTCCATAGAGAAGTCAGATGTAATTCTGATAGGTTTACTGTTATATGATATTTGACCCTTTTCCTTTGCTGCTCCTAATATTCTTTCTTTATTCTGTATGTTTTGTGTTAATTATTATATTGCGAGGTAAATTTTTTTTTTTTATCCAGCCTATTTGGTGTTCTGTATGCTTCTTCAACCTTCATAGCGATATCCTTCTTTAGGTTGGGAAAGTTTTCTTCAATAATTTTGTTGAATATATTTTCTGGGCCTTTGAGCTGTGCTTCTCCTCCTTCTTCAACCCCTATTATTCTTAGGTTTGGTCTTTTCATGGTTTACCAGATTTCCTGGATGTTTTGTGTTATGAATTTTTTGGATTTGTTGTTTTCTTTGATCACTGAGTTTATTTTCTCTATTGTATCTTCAGCATCTGAGATTCTTTCTTCTATATCTTGTATTCTGTTGATTATACTTGTCTTTGTGCTTCCTGTTCATTTATGCAGGTTTTCCATATCCTGCCATCTCTCAGTTTGTGTTTTCTTCATTGCCTCCATTTCAGTTTTCAAGTTTTGAACTGTTTCCATTACCTGTTTGATTGCTTTTTCTTGGTTTTCTAGGGTATCTTTGAGGAATTTATTCATTTCTTCTAACTTTTTGTTAGTTTTCTCATCCCTTTCTTTAAAGGAGTTTTTCACCTCTTCTTTAAAGGTCTCTGTCACTTTCATAATGTTACATTTAAAGTCAATTTCTTCTACTTCTTCTGGGTTAAGTTGCTCAGGTTTTCCTGTTGCGTACTCGCTGGATTCCAGTGTTATCATGTTGCTTTTCAGGTTGTTGGAGGAATTTTTGTATTGGTGCCTGCCCATCTCTTCCTTCGAATGTGGTCAGGAGAGTCTCGGTGGCTTGGTCCCTCAGTCTGGGTATATTCAACAGCACTGGATCAAAGCCCCTTGCTGGTCCAAGACCAGTCTGGATGTACCTGCTGGCACTGGATCAGGGCCCCTTGCTTGCCCAGGACCTCGCAGTCAAAAGGGAGGGCTTTTTAAAAGTTTCCTACCCTGCTCCACTCTGCTCCCTGGGACAAGGGGACCCCTGTAGCCCTGTGCTCACCTTTCCCCCAAAGCCTCAGCCTGGTAGCAGGCTGAGTTCGGGGAACCTAGGACCCCGCAGATGGAAAGGGGTGCCTGGGGGCAAGCTGGTGTGGGATAAGCAGAAAAGCCAGTGGCGGGTAGGAGGTCCCCTAGGTGGCCAGAAAGCCTCGGGGATGGGCTGGGACCAACTCACAGGTCCGGAAATATCTGCTGGCCTGTTTCAGGATCTTGTGTTGGGGATGATTGACTTAGATCAGCTGACTTAATTCTACACCTTCTCTATGTCTCCACTTTCCCCCAGGTTCATGTATGCATTTTCAGCATTGTTTTCAAACTGCAGTAATGGCTTTAGATGCAAGCATATTTAGTTCAATCATTTCATTGTTATTGCATCACCTTCAACTTTAGTCACCAAATACTTACTGATTGTTGATAAGTACCAAGCCCTGTGCTGGAAATTATGCCTCCAATATCTTTGAGAGAGTTAGGCCTTTTGCTCATAGGCAACATGTCAAATGAGTGGAAATGTCAACGGAACAGGTACCTTAAATATGTATGGTCCCTCCATCCTCCTCAAACCCATTTTTTTTTTACATTGCTATCAGCTTTATGGTCTCAGAGAAATACTGGCAGGTTTCAGTTTCCTTAGTGGACACCAGCACTTCTTCCCCAACTCCTAGTTGTAACATGAGGGCCTGCTTGTTGGGGTTTCTGTCCCACCTGGTTCCCACAGCCGTTAAGCCACAAAGAAATCACACAGAGAGGTCTATATTAATGATAAATTGATTGGCCCATTAGCTCAGGCTTCGTATTAGCTCTTATAAATTATATTAACCCATTATTCTTATCTATGTTAGCCACATGGCTTGGTACCTTTTTCAAGTGGGGCAGGTCACATCCTGCTTCTTCAGTGGTCTGGGCAGGAGTGGGGAAAGAGCTTCCCTCTTCCCAGAATACTCCTGTTCTTCTGGCCCCACCTTTACTTCCTGTCTGGTTGTCCCAACTATACTTCCTGCTTAGCCAATCAGCATTTATTTAAAACATGATTGCCAGAATACAGACAATTCTCCCACACCACCTAGTATTTGAAATAGCTAGAACATTCTCTTACTTCCTCATCTTATCTCTACACATCATCACCTCCTTGTGATTTTATTAACCCCACATGTTTAAATGCTGTTTCTAAGCGCTTCAAGTTCTTGTCCAGTGCTCTATTATACATGTTGACTTTGATAGTACTAATAGGGTAGCTCAAACTTCCTATACCACAAACTAAGCACCTCCCCCTGCCCCTTCAGACTTTTTCTCCCAAGCTACCTTCTCCATTTCTAGTAATAGGTGAAATATCTTCCCTCAGGTTTTTGAGTCTTTGTTTCTTTGCCTCAAACACCTGTTGGGACACCTGTCAGTTTACAGTGTCACAGTGTAGCTAGACTGTTTCATTGTCTCCTGTTAGCAAGCTCCCACATCAACAGTACCCACCTTGTTCTTTAATGCTGCCCTTCTTTCTCTCTTGTTTTTAAAAACCAGATTCTCCATAGTTCTAATATTATATAACTTACTTTGGGGGACTTTAACCACCTATATTCCCACAAGGTACTTAAGTTTCATCAGAATATCTGTCTTTTATAGCCTTAATATAATATGTGGATAATACATAATTGTTCAGTGGGTGAGCATTGTATCAATGGCCCTGACACCCTCCTAAATGAGTTTTCTTTGTTTCCTAGAACTCCTACAATCTTCTCAACAACTCTGCAAAGTAATCCTCCTACATTGACAGTCAGTCAGGCTCAAAAAAAACCTTCAATGGCTCTCCCTTTCCTCTAAATAAAAGTCAACCTATCAGACACCTGAAAAGTTCCCCCATCTTCTTGTGAACAATGTCTAATTAACACTCATCTCTTGTCTGTTGTTCTCCCTCTCACATTGCTCCAGTGTGGTGGCCTCTATGCCCTTCGTCTAACTTATCAGGCATTCTTCTGCACAAGAATTTTTGATTTGGCCTTTTCTTCTTCTTAGAATGCTTTTCTGGAGAGCTTAGAAGTGAATAGAAAACCTCTTGCCTCCATCAAGTCTGTCTTCAAACTTTCCTTCACTGTATTCTTTAACTCACTACTCTTTTTCCTTTTTCTGTAAAAAATTAGACAATACAACATTTGAAATGAATGTGTTATTATAATTTAGCTTGGAGATTTTTAACCAAGTATCTTTCTTTAAGAAACTTAGATTTCATCAGGATTTTTGTCTTTTGTACCAGTATATGTATAATATAATAGGTTTGCCATAAGTATTTTGTTAAATGGATGACCATGGAGGCAATATAAATAAATATATTTTGAATTACATGGATGAGCATGGAGCCAATATAAATATATATATTTTGAATTACATGTTTGATTTTGAGTAAGGGACTTACTATTTAACTATGGCTATCCTAGAACTTGTTTTATAGACCAGGTTTGTCTCCTAAGTGTTGAGATTAAAGGCATGTGTCATTCTCCTGCCTCAGAATTCCATGTTTTGATCCACGCTTTGGGGAAACAAAGAACGAACATGATTATGAGGCATATTGTAAATAGTGTTTTACAGAGCGTACAGGTATAGAAAAGGCATATAAGGCAAGATGGGAAGGGTGGGGTCTAGAAATTCTGGTGATAGAGACAGATAAATTGCAGGTTTCTTTCTCTTTTTATCACTCATCATTACCCTTTGTCACCTTATTTGTTCTGACCAATTTAACTCATTGATTTTCATTATAAAGGCTACAACATATCCTATTAATCATAGCTTTTATTTAATACAAAAAATTCATTTGTGTTTTGCCTGATTTATGAAAATAAGAAAAAGCTTAAGATAGTCTGTCTTGAAGCTAACAATGTCACCTTGCCTGCACTTTTTAGAAATTATAGTAGAAAATAATATTAGACAAAAATTAAAGAAAATATTTATTATATGGATTATTCATTTAAATATTTGTTTTAGATATTCAATGGAGTCAATTATTAAAAATTATCTATTCAGAAAACACAAATGAAAGAACTTCATAATTTGGAGAATGCACCTTTGTTTTTCAAAATTTTAGATTTCTCTATGTTTTTATGAATTTGCATAATAGGAATTCTGCTGTACCACAGGGTGGTTGTCATGCCCTGTCATATCTGTAACTCTTGAGGTGAGCAAAGAGTTGCTCAGAATAGTTGAAAGGAATTTGATAAGCCTAAGTTTTAGCAGGATGACAATAGTCTATTCATTTAATCACCAATATATCTCATAAAAACAACTATATTGACACTGTCAATAATCACCAATTATAATTATGTCAGTAAACTGTTTGGATGACATCTTTTCATCACAATGCCAGTTATAATACTAACCACATAATTGTCACTCAAATAATTAATGAACCAAAGTGCTCTAAATAGATGAAACTTCCTTTGGAGAAAATGCTCACCTTTTATATGAAAATCTGGGGCCCAATAATGTGGTGAAATTTATTTTATGTACACTCATGGAATGATTGTTTTTATCATCCTTGTACAGTTTTAAGTACAGAAGACACAAATGAATAAATCATATAAAAACATGTCACAAAGCTTACATTCTAATTGGGAAGACAAAATGGAAGTGTCTGTTGACATTTTAGTTCTGCATAATTAGGAAAATTATGGTTCCTGAGACTGTCTTATTCAATAATTACCCATCTAGGTATGTGTTTATTGTTCCTACTTCTATGTCCTAAATACATTTAACTGAAAAGACATAGCTCTTCTCCTTAGGAAGCTTCCAGGCTATTAAGAGAGCAGTCATTACATACAAGTACAAAAATGACTGCAGCAAAGTATTTTATCTGTCAATAATGAAGCTTTACAGGTACTAGAGAAGTAATCTGGAGAAATTAGGGGCGGTTTAAAAAAATTTGGGATAAGTCATGCAGAATTATGGAAGAGAGAGTAAAGGGGTCTCTCAATAAAGGAAATGTCTTGACAGTGTAAAGCAGAGTCATAAGATAAATTGATGGCCTATGGCCACAAATGGGGTATAAAAGAGTCAAGAGGAAATAGACAGCCAAGCAGGCTCAAACCTGATCTACTTTCAATCTGGGGTGATCTGAGGCAAATTACTTTACTTTTCTAAAACTCAGCTCCATCAGCTATAAAATGCAATATTCTATCTGCTCACAGGATGATTATGATTAAGTAAAACAAAATTATTCCCAGTTCTAGCATAGTGATATGCTAAATATGGTAATTGTTCAAAAATACCCATCTTTCCTTCACAATGGGAAGAAAATCATTGATGTCATAATGATAACCGACTTTAAGGTAAGAAAACTTAGAAGAAAGAAATACTTAGGAGACAGTTTACATAAAAGAAAATGAATGTTTAATAAGAAAGTTAAAATGGAGAGGAAGAAAATTAGAGGTGACAGATATGCAAATGGAAGAATGGCAAGATGCACTGATAACTAAACTGGAAAAATGAAAGCTATAGAGTGACCTCAAAGTTGGCTGAGTACAATGTTAAATTGAAGGTATAAAGTACACAATCTAAGTAGACATGTGTTATGAGATCAATCTAGAGAAGATGTCTTGAGGTATCTTTGGGACACACATATGGCTTTGATATCAGCAAAGCCAAGAGATCATAATGAAATGTGTTTATAGATAAACATAAAATGTATTTAGAATCATTAAGTGAAATTAAGAGTCATGGATACTATCATCTAGGGAAAAAGAAGTTCAGTATTTCATCTATTTTCAAATTCTCAGACTAGGGAGGTTATTAGTTTCAATCACAAATGTTGCACTTACTCTGCGAACCTTATTGGGTACATAGACACTGGAAGCATTTCAGAGTTGGAATTAAATTCTGAATCTCTGTGTTTCCCCAAAACTCTTATAATGAATTCTAAGCCCCAAAGTTATTGTGAGAGGAAGTGATTAGATCATAAGGGTAGAGTGCTCATAAAAGAGGCATTCCAGTTCTCGCTTAATGTTTCCATCACATGAGAACACAGCAAGCACATCTATTAGAAAGCAAGCCCTCACCAGACACCATATCTGCCAGTACCTCAATGTTCTATCCCTAGAACTATCAGACCTAAAATGCTGACCTCTAGACAGACAGTTGCATTTGATTTGGATGGCTCTCTTGTCTCCAGGATGCTGGTATCAGTATACCACAGAGTAGATCATATTCCCCCATGGCTTCTTTCTATGTGAAAGGAATAACTCTCTTTTCTGATCCTGCTGGTTAACAGATGGCAGTCCCTGGAGAAAAGTGTACAGAGTAAGATGGCCTAGATTGGTAGTCAAGGCTACTTCTTAACTCAGATCTGAGTTACTACTCCACATAATTTGTATCAAAACAAAATTTCTGTTTGTGCACATACTGAAATTGGGTCAAGTAAATGTTTTTACTGACTTTCATTCTGATACTTATACTTAAGCAAAGGACAACTCCCTGGATGCCACCAAACTCTGTCTGGGGAGTGGCACTAAGCAACAATAATACATTCTTGGAGTTACATCTTCCTTTGTAGATACTAGTTGAAGAAAAATTTGAGACTGCCCTGATAAAACAGAAAGCCATTCCTAGGGTTATGGCCAGATTCCAAGCAACACCTAAATTCCCCAGTTGAATTATGAGTTCTCTGAACATGATAGCAATCTGAATGGTCCACTCATATCTTCACTTGTAAAATGTCAGTAGTGGACTGGAGAGCACTGTCTTCTCTTCCAAAGGTCCCGATTACAATTGCCATCATCCATATGGTGGCTCACAACCATCTCTAGTGGAATCTGAGGCCCTTTTCTGTCATAAAAACATATATGCAGATAGAGCACTCATACATAAAATAAATAAATCAATCTTTTTAAAAAATGTTGGTGACTACTACTTCCTCTTGTGTACATGGAAGATATATACAGTGAGACATCATAAGAACATTCCCAGAGGTCAAGGTGGAATTAGTTTAAAGGAAAGCAGTAATTGCAAGTGCTATAATCATATTGTTACTTTGGACTATGTCAATTATAGCTTCTTCAGGTTTATGTTACAAATCATTAGCCTCATCAAACTAGACCTGACAAAAACAAAAAGCCATTTGACTGTATTCTTAGTTCTTTTAACACCACCCCCAGAAATGTAAAAAAAATAAATAAATAAACATCGAAGTTCAGAATTTGGAAGCATATTTTGGTCTCAAAAACTAATAATTAGAGATGATTAAGCAAACCCTTCAATGCCTACCTGTTTTTGTGAGTTAGATTGAACCATCCAACAATAAATAACCAAGGTCAAATTGTCCATCCAGATCCTTAGGAGAACCCAAATCTTTATTTTTCTTAGCCCAGGTCTTCCAAAGCTTGTTGCTAATATATTATCTTCTATTTAACTAATATAATCAAATAATTGAAAAATTCACAAGGCCCAAAGTTTTACTTTAATCATTTAGTGAATAAATACAATTTTCAAGTTGGGATGCAAGAAAAAAGTGTGTGTGTGTGTGTGTGCATGCCTTTAATCCCAGCAATTGGGAGGCAGAGGCAGAGGGAGCTCAATGAGGGCCAGCCTGTTCTACAAAGTGAGTTTCTGGGCAGTCAGGACTGTAACACAGAGAAACCCTGTCTCATAAAACCAGAAATTAAAAAAAGATAAACCAAAGAAAACAAAGAAAATTCTAACATTTGCAACACCATGGGTATACTATAGAAGAGATTTTAATCCCATTTTGAATTTAATTTCTCATTACCTTTCAATTAAATGGATGGAAATAGCAGTCAGAACTAATTGTTAACATTTTTTAATGTGAGCCTATATTAACCAGTTGCCTGCATGCCTTAACTATGTTATCGTTTTAACTATAGATTATGGTTGAGGTTATATTCATTTACCAAAGCAGAATATTGGAACATAGGATGGAGCTACAACTGAGAGACCCTGTCTTGAAAAACCAAAACCAGAATAACAAAAGACAAAAAACAAAAAATTAAAACTATGTTAAGATGAATATTAATTATATATTTTTATGAAAAGCCATCGAATTTATCTAGCTTTATCTTACTGAAAATTCTTATTGTTTACTTTAGGGACAATCAGTAGGACAGATTTTCATGGATTTCAGTACTGCTCAGAATTTGGGAGATTGAAATAACAGGGAATAATTTCCCTGTGGAATCTAGTAATACTGCCTGAGAAGCACTTTGCAGCAGTATGACAAAAGGTTGTAAACATTTCGTCCAGGAATTTTTTATATTTCAAAAAATGAAGATTCTGAAATATAGTCAGTTCTCTAGTTTATATCCATATCTATGCAACACATTATCTATTAAAATTGAAAAAATATTAAAACACAAAAATATATAAAAAAAAAATTCTCATTAGCTATCAGACCATTGCATGATCATGGATCATGCAGCTCTGGAAAATTCCACTGCAGACATACAAAAGAGAAGAAAGGGAAAAGGAAACATAAAACTTAAGAATCATGATGATGTCACTTTACACACAATGAGGAGGCTTTGAGGACCACTGGTTGGAAAGTTATGGCTACCCTTTGGCCATGTAGCACGTTTAACTTACAGAGGCTAGTGGGGCATAGTATGAAAATTTCAAAATTTGAAAAACTACTTGTAAGTGACCAGGTAAATTGACCCTGTTATTTTTATTTTATTATTAATTAAATTTATTCATTTATTTTACATCCTAACCACAATTTACTCCTCCCTCCTTTCCTACTATGTCCTCCTCCCACCGCCTCTCTGAATCCCCCCCCCCATCTACTCCTTCTCTGTTTCTGTTCAGAAAGGTACAGGTCTCCCATGGGTATCAAGAAAGCATTACATATCAAGTTGCAGTAGGACTAAACTCCTCTGCTTCTATTACTAAGTCTAGGCAAAGCAACCCAGTAAGAGGAATAGGTTTCCAAAAGCCAGCCAAAACTTTAGGGACAGCCCCTGCTCCCACTTCTAGGGGTTCCACAAGTACACCACGCTACACAACTGTCACCCATATGTAGAGTTCCTAGATTGGTCCCATGCAGGCTCTCAGGTTGTAGGTCTAGATTCTGGGAGTTCCTCTGAGCCCAGGTTAATTGTGTCTGTGAGTTCCCTTATGATGTCCTTGAATACTCCCCTGCCTTGCCCTTAGAATCCAGGATTCCCTGAGCTCTGCCCAATGCTTAGCTGTAGTCTTTGCTTTTATTTCTGTCAGGTACAAGATGAAGGCTCTCTAATGACAATTTGTGGTAGTCAATCATCTATAAGTATATCAAATATTGTTAGGCATCATAATATTGACTTTTTTTCCCTCCAATCATGTTTGTTTCTATCCAACCACTGGGTCCTGGAACTCCAGATAGTGAGTATCAAGAGTGGGCTCACTCTCATGGTATGGGTCTGAGGCTGGACCACTAATTGGATGGCCACTCCCAAAACCTTCATACCATCCTTACTGCTCCTCCCACAACCCCATAATCAGGACAGACTCTAAGTCAAAAGACTCTAGGCCAGCATTCCAATCCCTCCACTGGAAATCTCGCTAGGTCACAGGACATGGCCAGTTCAGGCTACACATCCAGAGGAAAAGAATTTTAGTAGGTTGCCTAGAGATATTTCTTGTAATATTTTGGAGAAGGATGTGGCTGCATTTTACCCTTGAATGAAGTGTCTGCCTGAAGTTAACTTGAAAAATTAGTTAAAAGTTAATTAGTAACACTGGGAATTGATAACTTAAAATCTATGCATACGTAATTTTAAAGAAACCATAAGGCATGATTCCATTTTAAATTTTGGATTGCCATTTTGATAGAGTTAAAAAAAATGGATGCCACATGATTTCACTGCCATCTTGATTAAAGGTTACCACATGGAGTGGGCCTAAGTAGGAGGCAACAACAGATCTCTAAGATAGTTTGGATTGGTATAGACTTTTGTATGATGACTCATGTCTCATTTGGAAACAAGGTTTAAATAAATAAATATATATAATACGTAAAAATATAAATATATTAAAAATATTATATATGTGTGTGATTTAAAGTATAAAGCTGCACCTCAGTGTTTTTATACTCAAAAATGTACCTTGCTCTGCCAGCTAGATTTTGTTAATTTAAGAGTCTCAGGTGATAATAGGTATAACAACATAAAGGGATCATAGGAAACAGCTGAGGTTTACAAATGTATGGCAGGACTAGAATCCCAAAGAATTGTTGCAGTTGCAAGAATGGACCTTAAAAGTTTCAGAAATGACAGTGCCAGGTGATAGTCCCCAGAAGTACCAGCTACAGAGAAATAGAGTAGGCTAAGATCTAAAACACAGGCTATGTATTTGCTATCAAAGATGGAAAAAAGAGGTACTTTATTTTTGATATTGCAGGAAAACATTTAAGAAATTTTAATTTTTTTAAAACTATGAAACATTTATGCTCATAAAATGCTTTATATTGTTAATGCTTGGACTTAATAAAAGGCTAAAAATTAGTGTATAGCCATAAGCACCAAATGCTAACCAGAAACTGGGATGTTCATTTCTTGTAATGCAACAAGACAATGACCTAAGCAGTCTGGCAAAGGGCTTGAAACAGTTTCTCAGCCCACTGAGTCTTGAACCTTTAGTGGAAAAAAAAACCTTCTTACAGTGTGACAAAACTGCAGTTGTAAAATAACAATGGGAAAAATTTTGTAATAGGAGATCACCACAACATAGAAAAATATATTAAAAGGTCAAACCAATAAAAAGTTGAGAATCAGTGGCTTAAAAATGTATCTCCTTGCTCGAGGTTTATTCAGGCTTAAATATGTATGTTTAGCCTCCTTATCTTCGCTAACTTTATTGGGTTTAAGCTACTTGAATAAACTGAGTCATAATTTTTTGTATTGATACAAAGGGGAACTTCAGTGGAAAAATTGTTGTTGTCTAAGGTCTTACTTAACAGAGATAAAACTACAAAGTCCTTTTCCCAAGGTCAGGCATTCAATTAAAGCCTCTCCCTCAGGTTGCTTGGGAGAAACTTCTTACTCCCTAAAAAGGGAATTGCCCTCCTTATCTCTGGCAATAGTGAACTTGTGGCCCTTCCCTAATAGATAGCTGTAGTACCTTAGAATTTGTCAAGGGCAATGCTAGCCCCTAGGCTCCTTCCTGCTCCCATTTTGCCCTGGGACCTTTTCCTTGCCTTTGCAGGAGACAGCATTAACAGCTGGTTACAAAGTTGTTCTGCTTTTACCCCCAGAATGACCCTCTATTAGCTTCAATTCAAAATCATTATTTCTTTTTAAGGTTAAACCTGAGAGAATGTAAAGTTATAGTCTTATAAAAGCTGCTAACTTATTATGGACTATTGAGAAATGCAAGTTAGTCATCCTTAAAGTACTGATATAATTAATTACTGGGAGAAGCCTTGTTTAGGTCCCTGTATATGTTTTCAAATTTAAGTTTTAAACAAGTAACTAGAAACAAAGTTTGTCCAATCAGATAAACCTATGCAGCCCTCATACTTCAGAGATCTGCAGAATATGACATTTAAAATAATGATTAAAAAGCTTATATTAGACAGAGACTCTGAGATCCTAGCAGTAACCACAGTCTCCAAAGAAGATTATGGGACACCATGATGTCTCCCCCTGGATTATGACATTGGCCACTGGACAAGATGCCCCAGTGCAACACCTGCTGCCAGGACCTAGTGCAAACTGTGGACAAACATGAGGACATTGGAAAATTGCTTTCATCATTTTTTCCTAGACAAAATAAGGTCAGTCTTTTCCATGTCCCTCTTCCACAGGAAAAAAATTCACGTTATGGGCTTGGCTAAGACTGCTGTTCTGGATACTTCTACCACCAATGCTATGGGTATGGCTAACTGGATATGGACTCTGGTCCCTGTCATTTCTAATAGATTCAGAAGCTGCTTGGTCTGTACTCAAATATAATTTATTTATCCTCATGGGATCTCTGATAGTGTTGACGGCTAGGCCAACTATAATGTTGTCAGTTTAGCAGCAACAGGTATCCAGATCCTTTCACAAAGCTATAGTCAGCTTGATAGCTCATTTCATAGGTATAAAATTCAAGCCTTGCTTTTTCTAAAGCTACTAGGTCTCTTGATTAAAAAAATGTTTTAAGATATATAAAGGCCTTAGGATATAAAATCTTATAAACTTTGAGGGTCTAAAAATAATTTGAGATATAAATACAGGTTAAGATGTGGAAATGTTTCTGATTTCCTTCCCCTTCTATGGTAGAGTTCTGATAAGCTGATAGAGCAATGACTACTTACTCTTTGGGTCACAAGATCAAGATTTCAGATTTATTCTGGTTGCCATTTAAACAAGAACTTAAAGGCATCAGGCCAAAGACATCTCTGTCAAATTCATACCTGGCTCTCTGGATATCAGAAAAAATATACAGGCTTGTAACCAAAATCTGTAGTTTTTGCTATTACTCAAAGGTCTGCTGTTTACAGATACCATTATCTGCTTTTATCTATGATATGGATTTCAATATGGTCCTGAAAGTTTCAAATGTATTATTTTCCTTTAAGTACATTAATTTTAACTTTTGTTCCTAAACTTATCTTAATAGGGTTCCTCTTGACTGGCAGATACATCTAAGCATCAGCTGCTGACTACAACATGCTATGAATGACTGAGGCCTGGACTTGCTGAAAGCTAATACGGACCAGTCCAGCTGATATGAATGCTCCCCGTCTCTTCTACAGAGTCTGTGAACCAAGTGCTTCTGATGAGTGCCCCATTGCTTGAATTCCTTCCTCACCTTTGTCTAGTCTTTGAGCCTTCTTGGGCCCTAATGACAACACCCCAATGTCAGCTTGGAGTAGTTGCAGAAAGGAACACATCATTGCATGTTCCCTGCCCAGAATAGGTTGAAAAGCTGAGACAAGGGGAGCTCCCTGGAGTGGGGGACAAAATGACTACCTATAGTGCCCATTGATATACCTGAAGAATAGGCCCAGAGTTGTCAGTTAATTGATTTATTAACTAAAATGGTCCTACAATAAAAAGACACTTTGTTTTGTTATGCAGAACCACAGAACCAAAGAGGACATTCAGGATTATAATTACAATTTGGTTGTACTCAAGAGATCAGAGCTACAGGTCCTGGTAGGCTGGCCACTGCCCTGGAAATATCTGTTAGCTAATGGTTCTTAGGTCCCAATACTATCTCCTTAAACTCATGGGCAAGCAGGACCCATAATTGAGTCCTGTCACTAGTACTTGTGAAGGGGGAAATGTAGGACCCAGCCAGACAAGCTCAATAGAGGCCTGAGTCTTAGTAGTTTACCCTGAGGCAATACCTGGTTCCTATAAGGACCACAAACTGAGACTAACCAGACACCACCCCGGAGCAGACCATCCAAAGGAAATTCCTAATGTTCCAACCATTGTAGAGATGATCACACATTAGCAGTGTGTGTATTGACAGGTGATCATCAGTAAAGCCCTCTAGCAGGGCGGGGTACCTCCTCTTGCTGCTGCACTGACCAGGTCCCTGCTGGCTTGTATTGTGCACACAATAAACCTTGCTTTTGCATTTTGGTGAGTTGGTCTCCCTGGTGGTCTTTTAGGGTCCCCACTGACTGGGCATAACACATTTATTGGTGACTAGGTATTCTTTCCTCCCTTTTGGAATGGGGATTACTATTCTATGCTTACCCTATCCTTTATTTGGTGCCTTGTATATGCTTTTGTTATATTTGCTGTTGCTGGTGAGAGAGTCTCATACTTGAGAATGAACTTTCTTTTTTTAAAAATTTGAATTCTCTGCCTCCACCTCCTGAGTTGAGGATTATAAACCTGCAACATCATGCCTGGCCTTTGACTTTTTTTTATTAATTATTTTAGTTAACATATAAACTAACAGCTTCTTTTTTAACATTTTACAGTACTTTGTTCTGGAGAGAACAAAACATCTGATATCACAGGCTCACAGCCATAGGGAGATTTGCCTCTGTATGAATTATATTCTGAGTCTCTCTCACAGAACATTCAGCAGAGACTTGGGACTTTGACTTTGAAGCTGCTGCAGGGGCTAATTGAGGTTTAAAGGTCTAATGAATGTTTTGACATGTACGTTAGAAGGGCTTAACTTTGTAAGATTGGAGAATGCTGTAGCTTGTCCCTTCCAAAATTCAGGTATTTCTAATTTGACCATATTAAGAAACGAAGTCTTTAAGTAGCAGTTAAAACATTGGAACAAACCATCTGTTAATAGGATTGAGCCTTAATAAGTGACTCAAGCAGCATGTGTCCTGTTTTCCCCTATAGGAAGACACAGCAAGAGTAACCTCACTATGCTCAAGGCCAGTGCTGAACTTTGCTGGAGCCCACAGACTGTACAGCCGACAGATTCATAAACCCACATGTGTACAATTTATGGGGCACTTGTTTTGCAGAGCTGCGGGAACACTTGTCTTTTGGAAAAGTTGCTATCAAATCTGTAAAAAACCTTGTGAAGCCATGATCCTTTCCTTCAAAATGGGATTCATTCCCAAAACACCTCAGCAGTATAACTTCTGCTCAGGCAGCAGAATGACCTTGCTCAATTCCCCCACACCACAAGGCCTTACTCTTTGTTTTAACAGTCAAATTTACATAGAGTTAATTCCACAAAATTACCTGCTAATAGACCACATAGAAATTTCTATAGAAGACAGGCACTGAGCAAGAAGGCAGCATGACCCACCTTTGTTAACAAGCAAATCTAGGCATCCCCAAAGCTGGTCACAAAAGAGATTAGATAAGGAGAATGGGTGAGTCCAGGATATTTACTAACTTTATTTAATGGTTTGGAATGTCAGGTATTTATTTCCCCTTGAATGCTGGCTCTTTCCTAGGTCTGGCCACCTGTTCTGGGATACTGCTTTGTCAGGTTCTACCCACCCTATTTGTGATTTTGATATGCATATTATCATTGTATTCATCTATGAAATTTTCCAACTACGTCTGTAAAACCTAGAAACCTCTTGGAGATCAACCTTTCTTCTTCTTCTCCTTGCTACTTCTTCTACTTCTTCCCCTTCCCCTTCTTCTTCCACTCACTCTCCTTCTTCTCTCTTCCCCTTATTCTTCTCCATGCCCTTTGACTTCACCTTCTCCCCTTGCACGTTAACATACAGAGGTTAAAGTATTTGAGTTAATTTTTTACCCTCAGATCCTTGCCTGCCATAGAAATCTAATGCTGAGCCCTGAAGTACTAAGTCTGGTATTCAAGGCCTCCCATAGGACTTCCCAGTAAATATGGTACTGCTTGTTTATTTAATTTTAGTTTTATAAATTACCTACTCTTGGGTATTACATTATAGAATAACAAAACTTATCAAATGAATTGATCTGGAAATGTTAAAAGTGGATTATTGACTCAGATGAATGCTTAAGGTCTCATTCTCAACAGCAAAGAGTTATAATAACAAAACAGAACAACTCTGTTATGAACATTCCTAACTTTGACCAAACTACCTTGCTGTTTAAAAAAACCAGCAACAAACCATATGATTATTTCTTCAGAGATATGAAGCACTATTATGGGACTAAATAAGAGTTTCCATTTCTAAATTGCATTTTCTTTTCAATTTAGAGTTGCACTTAGAAAACAATGATTACTAATATTCTAGAAATGTGAGAATTTTGCATTACAGAAAATACAATACATAAAAAGTCAACATTTCTGAATTAGACCCCCCTAATTAAAATAGTTTATTTTCTATTTCAATTAGCTATTTATGAATCGGGACTTCACAGAAGAAAACCAGAGTATAAGTGTTTCCCAGTTGTGTTCCCAGTTCTGCACTAATGTACACATATCTGTGCCTCTGCCTGGATTGTCATAATGCCTTGTTTTCTCTATTCCCCTTTCAGTGACTGTGACTGTGCAGACAAGAACTATGTGACAGCATGACCTTTATCAAGCAGCAAAGGCTCTCCTGTGTTAACAATCAATGAATTCTCAGAGTGGCACACATGTTGATTCAATGACTGTCATTTCCAAATGCTCCATTTGACAGTCCTATGGAGTTAGGTGACAAATAATCAGCCGTATTCTATAATTTTACACTGAAGACTCTCTGGTAACCACACAGAAGTATCACTATAAAATCCAGTCACCAAGATGGATGACCAGAGCGCTACCCTTGGGATTCACCCAGTAGAAGGAGAGTACAGACTCCTTCAACCTGTCCTCTGACTTCTGCACATGTCCTGTGGCATGCCTGCCCATGTATGTACAAACATATACATTCATAAATGAATGATGACACAAATGTAATATTTTTTGAAATAAAAGTATCAAATCCAAAATAGAACACACACACACTCTATTGCTAGGGAGATCTCTAATCCTTTCCACCTAAGCAGGTGGCATTGCTGTACTCAACTCAACAAACTTGTTTTGATTTGCTCCCTTCCCATTCTCTATCTATCAACAGTATATCAGTTAGCCTAGCATATCACCTATTAAATAGTTTTAAATTTCATGTATTCTTTTTTTTTACATTGACTCAATCCTAATCAACCACCCACAATTCTAAACTAAGCATAAGAAGAAAAAAAAAAGAGGATGAGATACAAAGCCATCATCACTTTGAAATTCCAGCCTTGCCAAATCATACACCAAACACCTTAACACAATGACAATGTATTTCCAGACTAAAGAAAAAGACTAAAAACAAAGACACAAGTAAAAACTCCACTGGAAAATATTATTCACTTTCTTATCATTGGAAGGATTTAAAAAAAATAACAAATCAATGACTTACATTGAAATATCCAAGAAAACAATTTTCAATTTAAATGAATGTTGTTTCTTATGATCTCTTTAAAAAGTTACATTTTAGAAGACAACAATAGCTAGCTAACTCTAATTTGTCAGGGGATAACTGTAACAGCCACTTGGCAATTCTGTTGCTGTTATTGTTGTTTTTTCACCAAAATGAGTATGGAGGGTAGCTCTTCTCATTGAGTAGCACCCACTGGCAAATTGCCCTTGTTTCACTAAAAACAAACAAACAAAAAGCAAAACAAGCAAACCAAAAACTTATTGGGCCACACACAAAAACTGGCATCAAAGTAGGAGGGGACCTGTTGAGGAAAAGTGTCTCAGCTGGAAAGAGAGGAACATAAGAGAGGGAAATGCAAGGTGAAAACAACTAAGATTCATTATATAAATGTATGATAATGTCAAAAATAAAAAGGATAACTTTTAAGTCAATGAAGAAATAAAGCCTGGGCTATCTCAAGACAATATGCAATCTTTGTATGTACTGGGACAGATTTTGATTTTCTAATGTTCAAGATAGCATTCCTGTGTACTCAGTAATCTAAAATTTTCAGATATCTTTCTCTTTATTGCTTTTAAGTCAACAAAGATTGAACTCAGATCATGCTACTGTGCCAAGTGGCAGTTCCAAGCATGAAAGGTTTAGTTCCTTCCGGAAGACACTCACAGATAAGCCTCCCATCATCTCTTTAAAAGCAGCAATTATTTATCTAAATAAATGATCTTACTCACACCCAAAATTTATTACTAAACCCTCTTTACACAGTTATTTACAAATAATCTTTATATATGTATCTCAACTACTAGAAGTAAGCTTCAGTTCAGAAATTCCTAATAAACACACACCTTCTAGGATCAGGGCCCATCAAAGACTCAATTCAAGGAGTCTACTTGTCTTTCTAAGTAAATACTTTATTAAAATTTTATTTGTGAAGATAAATTGTGTATAGAGTTTGGTGTTTTGCAAAGCATCAGATAAAGATCCCAAAACTCTTGTTTCACTCTGGTACCTTCTTCTTATGATCTTAGAAGGGTCACTTCTGGTTTCTACAACTCTGCTTTCAAGAAGGGGGCTAATGAAAAGAAAAAAATCAAAGCAAACAGTGATCATTATTTTAATTTATTAAGTAAAAACCAGATTTTGACATATGTGCAATTTTACTTCTCAAAAACAGATAAACAAAAAACAACAAAACCTTAAGAGATAAACCAAATCTATTTTTCCAGAAATTCAAATTTGAGTGTAAAATGTGAGTGTCCAATTAATTTGGGATTTATTGTATATTTAGAAACACCCCACCTAATAGGCATGGTAGCACACACCTACAATCCCAGTCTTTCAGGGTAAAAACAGATGTGGTATGAGGAGGTCAAGGTCATCCGTAGCTATATACAAAGTCTTAGGCCAATATTGGGTACATGAAACTCTGCGTACCTTCATCCAAAAGTAATAGCCCACCTGTATATACAAATAAATGTCCAAGTGGATTTTATTCTTATATAATATGATCAGTTTCCAAGGCAAAGAATGATGTAATGGAGGGAGGGCATGACAATGACATCACACAGTTGCATTCTGTTTTTATTCAAACTCTTGACAATTCCCTTATCACTTCAAGCTTTAAATTTAAGCTGCAGTAGAAGATGGCTGCTGCTAAACCATAATTAGACAAAAAGCAGATGGAAAAGAGACAAAACACAGATCATGACAGCACATTCTTTTTACGGGCACAATTACAAAGACATCTGTTTGGAAAGCACAGGCTTCCTTCTACATATCTTTATCTTACCTGATGGATGGAAAGAGCAGAGGCACTTTTAATTGTGGGGATGACAAGGCTATAATATGTTCCTTATATGCAGCTGTTAATGATGTCATGAATAAGACTGATTAATAGTACTCTATCCCAGAGGGCAGTTCCATGGTCAGAAAAGTCATCCTGCAATGACTTGCTGCTCTAGCTCCAAGGCAGAAGGGCAGGTCTGAAAGCATCACCATGTCCCAGATCTCAGAAGGATGGGGGGAGCTGGTTCACCGACCACGATTTTTCTTGGGCCCTGGCATATTTCTGCTAGTGGCAGGGTAATTTTACTGGCATGAATCAGAAAGCCTGTGAGTCATCTATATAAGAAATGAGACAACTTTATTTCATTCAGCTTCTGCTCACTTCATTATAGCAAGAGAAAGTAAGGAAAATTTCTGTTTTCTGTCAGGTTTTCCCTCAAATGATCAGTCACTGATGGCTCACATGTCCCCAGCAGAACCGAACGAGATGATGAAACCACAGCTTGCATTGCCAGCAACCCAGGCCGAGACACAGTTGCCAAGCACACTGGCTCCTGCAATGATTTACCACTTTCAAATGTTACATTGACAACAAATCTACGATGCAAAGCCTTCTCAGCGAGAAGCTTCACAGTTAGCTTTTCCATTGCTGTTATCTGGCTTTGGTCTCTGCAGGAAGGTCTGGCTTTTGGAAGATCTATTCACATATGCTAAATCTCAGGACTCGCACATTGCACTTCATGGTGCCTAAATCTTTCCTGTTCCCCTAAAAGACCCAGCCAGTCAAAGAAAAAAATGTCTGATTGAATGAACTGATTGAGTTAACTGGCAGTTCAATTCAGTCTGGAGCAGACACGACAGAGCAAACTAGAGACAAACAGGGAAAAGTGAAGAACAGTTGTTGAATGTGAATGAGACTTGAGTCTTCGTTTTGGAGGGTCTGGCATATGACACAAAGAAAAATCAGGTTAATATTTAATACAGAGGAGGACACAGTGGGTGTGTCACCTACCCCAAACTGAAACCAATGTGCAGCTTTCACACTGAGAGTAGTATAAACTCTACTGCTTGAGTGTTAGAAAGGAGCTTGGCAACATCTACTCCTCTCATCTAAGTTGTATAGAAAGAGGCACAGCAATGGCTTCACAACATGAGTGCAGTCTTGTTAGGATCATCTCAAACCCTAAGAATTTACTCATAGGGCAGCCCATTCTTGGCCAACCAGTTCTGATGGCTACAAAGGATTCTCAGGGATATTTGCTTCTCTGAACCTTCCATGTGCAGATTCTTATTTTGGGTACTTAATAGACTTGACTGAATGCTCAGCTGGGGTATACACTTCCTATGCTTCACCCCAGTTCACCTTTCTTCTTGCCCATTAAATCACATGGGTTTAACTGGTAAGTGTATTTCAAGCAAAATTTCAGGGCTGTGACTTATTAAGGATATTACTTAATTTTCTTATCACTGTGACAAAACACTTGACACACACAGTTTACAGAAGGACAGATTTATTTTGACTCATGATTTCATTCCACAGTCCTTGAATTTTTTTTTTTTTTGATTGGGGCCCATGTTAACACAGAACAACATGGTGTTCTAGAGAAGGAAGCTGCTCATTTCATGGTAGACAGAAACAGAGAAACAGAAGAAGGGCCTCAGGCAAATATAGGAAAAGGTAACCATCACTCATTGACCTACTTCTTCCAGTTATGATCCATCTCCTAAAGTTTCAATCATTTACCAAACCATGCCAAAATCTAGGAACCACGAGTTCAAACTATTAAGTTGTGAGGTACATTTCTTGTTCAAACCATGATATTCAGTCTGTTAGTACATCTTGTTGACCACCATCCCTGATCAGAGAGTGAGTCTAATGCTTTTATCTTCCAGTCCTGTACTTGGGTCTGTCCCCCTGTAGGTCTGTAGGCTGAAGATGGATGCCCCAATGTTACAAAGAACTTTGGGTGACTGTCCAGGCAGTGAGATGTCTCTGTCATTTTTCGAACTTTGGAAGTTGCTTACAATTCACTTCCTGTTTACTTAGGTAATATTATATTCTTCTGGTATCTTTGATGGAGCTGAAGACAGATACTTATAGTTTTCCTTAGTTATGAGAAAGGATAAATTAGATGTAGAACTTTAGACTCACAAAGCTAGGATCGATGATAGAGTATTTTCTTTAATTTGCCAAATGCAAATAGACTAAACTATAATTCTTGCTTGATAACTGTTTTGTACATGTAATTTCAATATATCAAAGTTTAATCTTTCCTTTTTAATTAGACAGAAAGAGGGACATGATATAGGATGTCCTTCTGTGTATGTATTGCTTTCATTGGTTGATGAATAAAGCCAGGAGGGAAATCTGAACAGAGATGGGAGAGTAGGTGGAGTCAAGCAGATGCCAGCTAGCCACCAAGGAAACAAGACATGTAAGAAAATGAGGTAATGCCATGTCCACATGGTAATACATAAACTAACAGAAATGGGTTAATTTAAGATTTAAGAGCTAGCTAGGAATATGCCCAAGCCATTGGCCAAACAGTGCTGTAATTAATAATGTATTGTGTGGTTATTTGGGTCTGGGTGGCTGGGAAACAAAAGTGTAGTCTCAGTTTTTAAATGGTGCCCAATGTAGCTCAGTTGGTAGAGCATGAGACTCATAATCTCTTGCTGAATTCATAGATACCCTAAATCAGGATTCAGTGATAATTAGTCACTAATACCACACTCATTACCAGTCATATCCTTTCTGACCAGAAATCCCTACAGTTAACAAAGTGTTGTTTGAGAGTAGAGGTGGGAGAAAGAGAGTAGTCACAGGTATAACTCTAACTTTCTATAAATGCCATTCAGAAACCCAGGTTCTTGACTTTCCCTAATATATACATGTGCCCATGTGAGTACTAGAAAGTTCCTATTTAATTCCTATTTCAGTTGAAAGAGGATGGTCTGATAACTATTTTACCAGCTCTTATCAGGCATCAACTACTATTAATGAGTTTCTAAAAACTGAGTGAATAGGTAATTTTACAGTAACCATCAAATGCATTTATATGTCTAGCATAGACTGTTAAAAAAATATATCAGGGATACTGTAATAGTACATCAGGTTGTCCTTAAGAATTGATTTCAATGTTTTTATATTAAAAATTCAGATCTACAAATTAAAGTGCCATAACATATAATCCCAGAAAGCCATGAATATTAATTCTCTAATAGAGATGAAGCACATGGATTCATAGTAGATGATAGACGACAAACGGTTGAAACATAGATTTATATATTTCTATATGCATACTTATCTGGGTAAGGACTCTATATTCTATACTTCCACCTATCAAATTGCTCTAAAATATCCTCATTCAGTTACAAGTAAGTCTTTACTCTTTAAGGAAAGAAAATTTAAAAAATAAGTCAATACATGTCTCTTTGACAAAACTAATTTGCCCCCAAATTACAGAGCCATAGTTTTATCCAAGGAGCCCTGGAATGCAACACTTTACTCTTTGACTGCTGGCTTGGTCCCTGTTTATGACTTGCATGGTGATCTGTAAATGACTGCCTTCTTGGGTCAGCTCCAACAAGTTTTACAATCCAGTCACATAAACCTCTCAGTTCCAGCACAAGCATGATTCTTGACATAAACTCATCTGCTTATTTTCCTAGGGGAAGACAAACTTAAGGTTTTCCTATTAAATTTTTTTTAAAAAATTAATAAAATGCATTTTTCCCATTGGGAATTATAGCTTGAAGTTGTCTGATGAGGTCCATTTTTAAATGATTATACAAAAGGGTGATATAAAAGCAAGTAGATACAGGATATTAAACTGAGATTCAAGATGAAATAAGAACATGATATTCCCGAGTTCCAGAAAATGAACCAAAAGGCAAAATGAGGAGGAACACACAAGCGTACTATTCTAACACTAAGTTTATCAAAATATCTCTGAAGACTGAACTGTCATACTATCTTATTACCTTTCCTGGGCTAGTCTTGGCATTAATTATTCTGTCTTTTCCCTCCTGCCCCACAAGAAGCCTACTGAAGGTAAACAGAGCCTGACCATCACCTCAGGAATCTCTTATCTGTAATAGTTCTCCAAAGGTGGCCACCATTCTGCCTTTTGACATTATAGTTCAACTTTTCTTTGTATTGAACTGTCAGTAAATGATGTTAAATTTTAACCATAAAAGACTTCAGGATATTTTCTCTGAACTTAAGCAGTTTTTTGAGCCATTGCTATTACTGGCCAGGAAAGAATACAAAAGGTCCCATGACAAGTTCCCTGAACTCCCAGCAGCAGCATTGCCCCAGACAGGGATCAGTATTTGTCATAAACTATGGGGGATGAAAGCACTGCAGTCTATACTGGCTACAGAACAATGAAATGTAGAAAAAGCTTTAGGTTCACTGCAGCAATAACTGAAGGAATAATTGTTGCTTTTGGACTGCTTGGAGCAAACAGTGAGAGGTTTGAATGAATATAGAACTCAGTGTCATTCAAAAACAGCTGAGATGGGAATTAAGGTTTCAATATAAACAGAATTTTTGTTGTTCTCCAACTATTAACTGAGTTTCTTCCCTTAACTTTCCTCTCTCCACCTTCTGGCCTTTGTAATAAAATTTAGAACATCTGGGATAACCATTTGCATATATACTTCAACAATGAAAAATGCTAAAGGGCAATTGAATATGGACTACCCCTGAAATGGAGTTCAAATTTAGAAAGTCAGCACCCTTTATATATGGGTGGTTACTATGGAAATAAATGAATCCCTGACCTTCAACACTAGGTTAGGGTAGTCATTGTTCAATCATAAAAGTGAATTTGATTCCAAATCAGGAGAGAAACAAAGAAAGGCATACAGAGTTTTAAATTTTTCCTTCTGTCATCTATCTTTACAGTAAAGATTATGTCTGAGATTTTAAATTGTTCATGTATTAATTTGCTTTAAAAATTAGAATTGGTAAACAAAGAGGATGAAGGAGGAGGAAGGGGGCAAGTAAACAACAGAGGGGAGAAGATGATCCTGAGTTAGCTCAATTGATAATCTAAGAAATAGTTTAGGCCTGGCCAAACTAAGTAAAGTGGCAGCAGGGAGTTTAGAAACCTTACATTTAATCACATCTATAAACGTGCATGTTTGACTGATAGCTTATTTGATGCTGAAGGAAGGAGGAGAAACAAAACAAAACTCTAAGATGCTACATGAGGATTTAGAGGCTATAAAGCAGATTGGGTGAACAGAGGACATTCAGACATAGCCAGTAGTTAAAATAATAAGAGATAGGAATACCTGAGACCCTATATCAGAAGAAGAGGAGGAAGACAAGGAGAAGAGGAGGTGAAGAAGGGGAAGAGGAGGGAAAAGAAAAACTGAGGAGGAAGAGGACTAGGTGGAGAATGATGATCATGATGGTGACAATGATATAGGACTTCCCAGATGATGACAATGATGATCATGATGGTGACAATGACGATCATTATGATGACAATGATGATCATGATGATGACAATGATATAGGACTTCCCAGATGATGACAATGATGATCATAATGGTGACAATGATATAGGACTTCCCAGATGATGACAATGATGATCATGATGGTGACAATGACGATCATTATGATGACAATGATGATCATGATGATGACAATGATGATCTTGATGACAATGACAGAGGACTGCCTGGATGATGAAAATGATAATCATGATAATGACAGTGATGATCATGATGGCAATGCTATAGAACTACCCAGACTTTTGTTCCTTTTCAGCATTGTTCAGAAACTCTGATTTTGTGAGAAGAAATAACAGATTTAAATGATTTGTAGAAAAGGTTATAATGTTATATTTATAAAGGTAATGGGTTGTTTCATTTACTATAGGTAAACTGGAAAGTAGTTTCTTTAAAGTTGTAATCAAAAAACAGATGTTTAAACAAATGAATATACTTTCTATAAATAATTCCAAATTACTACAGAATCAGCAATTATATTTTAAAAATAAGCATTATTAGAAAATGGTTTGTAAAACATCATTAAAATTAAGAATATGGGATAAAATCCCTCAAATCTTTACTTTTCAAGAAATTCCTCATATAGGTATATGGGATAGGGTGTGGTTCAGTGCTTGGAGATAGATTAGTTATTATACATTCATAAGATTGCAAATTTGCTAAAGAAGTACAGAAACATTGAGTAAACACGAATTTAGGCAAAGGTGTGAATGCTAGAGGACCAACTAGCCGTAGCAAATAATTTGTTTAATTTTATGTTATATAAAATGTTTCTCTGGATCCCTTCATGCGCATATATCTTCATGTTTTCTGGGCAGTATGACATCCTGCACAGTCACACAAAGTCAGCACAGTAGCTTTTCTGCCAAACCCTGTCTTCACATGCAAGTGCTTTTGTGGAAATTTTAATCTCATTAAAATGTTTAGTTCTTACAATCTCTTTTAAAACTTTGATATTTCTTTTCTCTTTCTTTAATACAAACATTTTAGGATTCATAATTTATCTAACAAAGTTTTTTTAAAAAGATTTACTGATTTTATTTTGTGTATGAATGTTTTCGCATGCATGTGTGTAAGTGGGCTACTTGTATTTCTGGTGCCCATATACTTCAAAATAGAGCATTGGATGCCCTGGAACTGGAGTTAGGGATAGCTGTGAGACATCCTGTGGGTGCTAGAAAACAGAATCAGATCTTCTGCAAGAGCAACAAGTGCTATTCACTACTGAATAATCTCTTAGTCCAAAATGAACAAAGATTTAAACTAATCAAAGTCTTTAACCATTTTAGAACTGACCTTTACTGGGTATGAACTTCTCATTGATGGGTCTATTTTTAAAGATCTAAAGAGATTGCCCTACATATCAAACTCCTATTATTGTTCAGAAGTGTAAATGCTTTCTAAATTTTTACTCCTGGGCTCCTGTAGTCTTCTGTTTTCAGAGTTCTACTACAAGGTATTTACATATGAATTTCATTTCATTATTCTGTCTGTTTCATTGGAACATGAATACTGAAGAACTATGTATTTCACCAATTACAAGAAATTCCTTGTTTCAACTACTTCAAACATCCCTTTTTCCTTATTCATTTTATCATTAGCACTTATTTTGTGAACGAAGTGATGGGCATTACAACAAACATTTTGGTTCAATTGTATCATGGACTTTGGCTGTGCTCACACACTATTATCTTCTATCCACAGTCCTTCTCTTGCTAGCCCCCTCACTTTCTTCTTCCTTCTTCTATATCTTCATTCTATTTTTGTTATATCTGTATGTAATGGGTGTATGCATGTGCATGTGTGTATGTTACATATTAGTGTCCTATTGCTGTGAAGAGGTACCATGACTATGGCAACTCTTGTAAAAGAAAGCATTTAATTTGGCTTGCTTACAGTTTCAGGGATTTAGTCCATTTTCATCATGGTGGGAAGCATGGTGACATGTAGACAGACATTGTGCTAGAGAAGTAGCTAAGGGTGCTACATCCAGATCCACAGGCAGCAGGAAGAGAGAAAAACTCTGGGCTTGGAATTGGCATTTTCTAAAACAATAGCCTGTTATGTATATAAGTCACATTTTTTTTTATCCATTTATCAGCTGATAGACTACTAAGTTAGTTGATTAAATGGTGCCACAATCAACGTGGATAAAAAAGGTGTTTCTTTAGTATTCTGACTTAGATTCCTTTGCATATATTTCCAGCAGTGATATAGCAGGGTCACATGCATAGTCTTAATATAAGGAACTGATGTGGGATTCCTCTCTGTATGCCATAAATATGGTTTTTTTGCCATTGGTTAATAAAGAATAATGAGGAATTAAAAGGCTCACAGGTTTTCATAATATAGCGACCAAGCAGTGACATGAGAAAGCATGTCTTTTGCTTTCTATTTTGTAACTTGAAGATATTTTTGTAATGGCTTCTTTTAAGCATAGATTTATTACCAGTATTCTTTCTCTCTTTTTTCTTTTCCCTGTGTCTCTCTTTTTTCTTCTTTTGCCTTTCCAGAGCTTAGGATGGAGCTCAGGGCCACACACATTAGTTTAGCAAGTACAACAAGGGATACTGAGTGATAGCCTAAGTCCTAAATTCCTTTTAAATCATGAATATTACCTACTCTGGTATGTATGCATGGGTATTTGGGTGTGTTTTCTTTGGACAAAAAAAAATACTGCTTTTAGGCAGGTAGTAGATCTAATCTTATTAATCCTACCATAGTCCTTTTCAATCCTATTTTAGATTAGTAAATATATTAGTAAATTTAAATTACTTTATATACCCATCCAAATGTATGGGCTTTGATCTCTTTTGTTTCAATGGGGGAAACTCATGTGGAGGCACATTATGTAGGGCTAGAGAGAAGCAGTATAACTCAGAGAAGGGGATGTTCATGGCTATGGGCATCCACACACTACAGCAGAGGTTTCTACCCAGTTACCTTGTGAACAGACATATTTTTTCTTCCTATTTAGAGAAGGTAAGAGAGAGATATATGGAAAAGGGGAAAATTAGTGTGGGAAGTCCTTCTGTCTATGTGTTGCTTTATTGGTAAATGAATAAAGCTGTTTTGGCCAGTAGCTTAGCAGAATAGAGCTATGTGGGCAAACTAAACTGAATGCTGGAAGAAAAAAGGCAAAGTCAGTGAGAAGCCATGTAGCTGCTGCCAGAGGAGACAGATGGCCTGGAGCTTTACCCAGTAAGCCACTGCCATGTGGTGACACACAGATTAATAGAAATGGATTAATTCAAGATATATGAGCTAGCTACAGATATGCTAGAACTATTTGCCAAACAGTATTGCAAATAATATAGTTTCTTTGTGATTATCTCTGGGATGGAGAGCCAAGAATAAATGAGCAGCCTCTGGTAACATAAAATAAACTGAAAAAGAGCTGTTGTGATTAAACAGGCAATTAAATAAAATATAAAACAAAATTAAGAAGAATAATTTTAAGACTAGAAAAAATGAGATGGAATGTAGAAATATCAAAAAGACACCATGGTTAAAAAAAAAACAAGAAGAATGACAAGAGAAAGGGAAATGGAATAGTGATGTGGGATTCCCCTCTGTATGCTATAAATATGTTTTATTGCCTTTGGTTAATAAAGAAGCTGCTTTTGGCCAATGGCTTAACAGAATATAGCCAGGCTGGAAAAGATATATAGTGAGAGTAGGCAGAGTCAGAGAGAAGCCATGTAGCCACCAGAGGAGAAAGATATGAGCCACCAGTTGGAACCCTGCCAGTGGGCCATGAGCCTCATGGTAAAATATAAAATAATAAGAATGGGTTAATTTAAGATATGAGAGCTTGCTAGGAATACGCTAGAGTCATTGGTCAAGCAGTGCTGTAATTAATACAGTTTCTATGTAACTATTTCAGGTCAGGATGGCTGGAAATGAATGAACAGCCTCTGTCTACAGAATGGCACCCAACTTGGGGCTGCCTACATCCATGTAAAACCTGAGAAAGCTTGGAAAGGAATTCTAGACAGAAAGGAACAGAGTAAAGCTAGACAGGAAAACTAAACTGAATGCTGGAAGAAAGAAGGCAGAGTCAGTGAGAAGCCATGTTTCTGCTGCCAGAGACAAACATGCCAGAACCTTGCCAGTAAACCATGAGCCTCATGGTAAAATGTAAAATAATAGAAATGGGTTAATTTAGGATATAAGAGCTAGCTAGCAATATGTTTAAGTGATTGGCCAATCAGTGATTAAAATAATATAGTTTCTGTGTGATTATTTTGAGTCAGGGCTATTGGGAAATGAACTAGTGACCTCCACCAACAGAATGTGCAGTTTTCTTCCTTTCCTTCCTCTTTTCTTTTTCTTTCTTTTTTATTTCCTCTTTCTTTCTTTTTTCTTTTCTTTTTCTTCCTTCCTCCCTCCATTTCTCTTTCTTTCTTCCATTCTTTCTTTTACATACCAACCAGTTTCCCCTCCTTCCTCTCCTCCCATTTCTTCCCCCACCTCCCTTCTACCCCCATCCACTCTTCCTCTATCTCCAGTCAGAAAGGGTAAGGCCATGCATGGGGCTCAACACAGCATGGCACATCAAGTTGAGGCAGGACCCAGCTCTTCCCCTGGATGAGGCATCCCACCAGAGGGAGTAGGTTCCAAAGAGCCAGCTCATGATTCCTCTGAACAGAAATAATTTTTCTTCCTATTTAGACTAGAAGGTGGGGGGGGGGACTGGAGGAAAATAAACTGAAAAAAAGAGTTCTTGTGGGACAGGTCCTGGTTCCACTGCTAGGGGCCCTACAAAAGACACAACTATTACACAGATACAGAGGGCCTAGGTCAGTCCCATACTGGCTCCCTAGCTGTCTTTGTTCACAAATAAATATAGTGATAAATGTTTAAGTTCACAGAACAAGCCCCCATAGCAATAACTGCTTGTAACATTACTACATACCCTTTATGAGGTATCTTCTTAATTATAGCAAATAGATAATAGTTTCTTTTGGTCTTGCTTAACCATAAAAGAATTATGCTGTACTAAATATTTTTTTTTTGCTCACTGTAACATCTGAGCATCCCAGAACAATTCCTTATTTAAAAATATTTTAAACATTTTAATATTAATTTTAAAAGATTTTAATATTTGTCAGGCTCATACTTTTATACAATGAATTTTACTCATTTTCACCCCCAATTTTCTCACCTACCCAACCCTCTCTGGCTATAACCCATCTCAGAAAGTTTCCCCTCTACTTTCCATTTTTCCTTTTGTATGTGACCCACTAAGTTTAATTAGAGTTTCTAATCATTTGCAAGTTTTATCTAGAGTAAAAGACAAAAAATAGAAAAAGATTTATATATTTTTATTTGACATGTATATATGTTTTGCCTGCATGTATACATGTGAAACTTGTGAGTACCTGGTGCCCAGAGAGATCAAAAGAGACCACCAGATCCCCTGGAACCCAGTCACAAATGGTTGTGAGCCACCACATGGATGTTGAGAATCAAACCCTGATTCTCTAGAAGAGCATACAGTGCTCATAACCACTGAACCAACCCCAGAAATCTTTTGTTTAACCATATGAAAATAGTTGTTAAAATGATTCATTAAAATTAACATTTTTATCATAATTATGGGAAAAGACTTGCTCCAACTCTAGCAAGTATTTTGGGGGAAGTAGCAATGAAGACATGCATATCCCTGTTGCCTCAGTACTGCGTAGGTGTACTTCCTTAGTAAAGCAGGTAGAGATGAGCAAAGTGGTCTAGAAACTAAAAATAAGCCCTGCTTTCTCAACCATCTCATAAGAGAAATCAAAAATATGTTCTTTTCCAGGAGGGATATAAAATTTGCCCTCAAATTTGGGGTAGCTCATGGATAGAGGGGTATTTTGCCACATTGACTGCCTTATTGAGTTTTAAGCCATATGTTCCTGCTTTTGGTAGACAGAATTAACACAGCTGGTAAGCACAGTGTGTCCCATTCAGATTTCATCTAGTAGCTCATTTTTATTTCCAAAAACAATCATCACATTAAATCATGACTTAAGGGAAGTTTTTTTTTTAAATCAAGCAGAAATACCACTTCTAGCTAAGATTACAGAAATGAAAACCACTCTTATGCTCTTGTGAAAATGAATTAAAATGATAGTACCAAGAATAGAATCAGCATTTGTGCATCAATGTATTTTTATCTTCTGTAGTGTGTGGGATTTGAATGTTTCCTATTCTGGGTTCTGGCTTCTGAATTATTTCTTAATATTTCTTCTCCCACACACATCCTCTCACCCTCATGTACCACTTAATTAAAAGGGAGATTACATGAACACCTAATGTTGTTCTTCGATCTTCAGGTCCCTCTGCTACAAAGTGCAGGAAGATGTAAATGTCCTGACAGCACTTGATTCTGTATATCTCCCATTCACTCACAGTGTCGTGCATGGACATTTGTAATTAAGTGCTAATTTTTCATGCACTCTCTAATCTGAAAACCTTTAAAGAAATAAACCTACAGATAAAGTTCATCATACCATGACAACTATAATCTCAATCTCTCTCTATAGTAATTTGCCTATCAAAGCCAGAATTTATATTTTACAAACTAGCAATAACCCTTTGCTTATTCAAATATTTGTCAGGTTCCTCGTCTTCCCTCTAGTTCTATCTGTGCATTTCCTTATAAAGTCTACTTTATAATGTGAGAATGTGGCTAATATAGTTGAACAGGAACTTGCTCTTTTCCCAGACATAATTGCCTACAACTTTCATTTTCTACTTACTATCCCTGGATCATAGCTGATCTCTTGGCTTATCTTCAGAAAGAATATGTTAGGTTGGTTTAGCCATAATCCCCTTTACACCTGATGTTTCCTACTGGTCAACGAACAATTTCTATTCTGCACTTAGATATAATTGCCTACTTGCCCTTCTAATATTCAAAGCTGAATGCAATGCTCATGAATAAATTCTTTTTCATTGTGCCTTAACAAGTGCCATCAAATAATCTTAACAAGTTTAAAATTGGTTTTTAATAGCATCAGAGACTGTATATGAAAGCACAGTGATCTCTCTAGAAAGTTCTAAATGAGATAACAGTGATCTCAAGTCAGAGAATTTAAGCTTGGAAATGGAAGTGACCTCACAGGCTTTGAAAACTATATTTCAAAATAAAGAACACTGATCAGGCTAGTTGGAAGGTGAAATAATTCAAATCCAAGACTCCTGGTCCTTAATCTCTTATTCTTTTCCTTCTATTATATTGGAGACCAGCCTCAACAAAAATACTACTTGCCAGGATAGGGGTGTGGGGATTAGAAATATAAGCAAAGAGAATGAAGATGCAAAAATAATAAAACCAAAGAACATAGAATAGTACCAGGAGGGAGTTCCAGGGAATACTGAAATTGCCCACATTTAATTTCCCATTGCTTAAAATACCCCGACCCCAAGAGGTAGGAGTAAGATAAAAAACAAAAACAAAACAAAAAAACCCAAAAACTACATTAACATGATACAAGGAAATGGACAGACAGTTGAAGATGGCAAGCTTCATCCATAGTTAAACATTCTATTGGTAGGACAAAACAAGTCATGTTCACACCTTAGACCAAAACATTCTGTAGGCAAATCATTCCCTGGGTGGAATCCAGTGTTATCTCTTTAAAGGAAATGGACCCTTAGTTGGATCCTTAAACTTTTGTTTGAGGTAGAAACATATCTACTTCTCTATTCCTGGAATACAAGGTCTGGATCTTAGCCACGCCTGCTGGCAAAAACCTTGAGAGAGCAGAATCTAGGTGGGACCTTTTGTTTGCAGTAGAAACACAATAACCTTGAAGGAATAGAGGTAAGTTCCAACTCTGACCTTTGGTTAAGGTGGAAATAGGCTCACATTTTTGGGCCTCCGCACTACCATATATCTTTTTTTTTAAATCATCAAGAAGGCAAGCAGTTGGAATATGAATCACTGTCACCTATTGATTTTATTTGAAATGATGTTAATCGGCTTTGTCTAGAATTTTTAATGTTTTATTAAATCATAATTGTATTATTGTATAGTAATTTAAGATGATCTGTGATTGTTAGAGATGGTTGGTGTTTGCCTTAAAATTGGCTGAAGTTGTTCTCAGATAGATATTATGCTTAGTATTGGTGATTACATGAAATCATCAAAAAAAAAAACAGACTAAGAAGATAATAGAACATGAAACACAGAGTTGTCTATCAAAATCACAAATTGGAGAGACAAATCAAACCTTTGTTCTCATCAGAGCTCTATGGCTTGTTTAAGGTACATATGTCGGTAGCCTTGTTATTCACCATCCCTAAACCACAGCTTCCTCATATGTGATTTGGGGGCAAAATTAATTGTCATTGGAGTATTAAATGAGACTCTGTACTCAGTATTTATCATAATAGATAAAATGTAATATATTCAAGAAGCATTAGCAAAGTCTAATGTCTGTCTTGATACATGGCTTTCGGGGGGGCACTAAGAGAAAGTATACAATCCCCTTCCCAAAGTGTATCTAAAACTTAAGACTTTTGTGTGACAGCCACAGGATGCTTATAGGAAGTCATCAGAAATTATCTACTCTGGAGGACATCATCTTCAAGTGGATTAATCACCTCTCTGCTCATCTCAATGGAGAAAGGCCTTAGACACAAGCATTTTCTTTTTATCTGGAAGCAGATGGGGCTGTATCTCACAGCTAGAGAAGCCAAGGTGAGAAGATGCTCCATTTAGTTAATGTTACTTATGGAGTCATCCCTGAGCATTGGTGGTTGTATTAAAATTTCATATATATGAAATGCACATAGAAAGTCAAACAGATGGGATAAGCATATGTCCTCTCACACACACATTTTCACATATGAAGTGTGAACCTTTCTTAATGACAATAGAGAATATCTAGCCACTCCTAGAAAAAGGAAGCAGAAGTCTTCTTTACTCTTTGGAATTCATTTTCAGATTTGGAAAGATTTACTTTCCAAATTATGTTTTGCTATACCAAATATTATCTTTGTTCAAGAACAATATGACTAACACTATGGTAAAATCATGTTGGACTTAAGGAAAAAAATTGACTTGAACATTGAAGGTGGTTATGAACTCAAGGACAGCAATTACAATAAATGCCACCCTTGGCCTTCACTGAGCAGTGACAAGCACATCACAAGGTATTAGTTGATGTTGGTTTAATGCATTGATGAAGAAATATCACCACAAGAAACTAGGTATTATTAATTTTTACAAAGAAAAAAATGCAATCTCTATTACTCTGAGTTAAGGCTAAAATATATTTTCCTCTTTATTCAATAAAACTAATGACATTGGAGTTAGGGAGGTGACTTTTGGGTAAAAGCATTTGCAAGTCTGAGGATCTCTTTCAAAATACCCATAACCCACATAAAAGCTGGAAGCTTCTGTAATTCCGTTATTCATACAGAGAATTGGAAGGACTGTGTAACAGCCCCCCCCATCTTCATTTCCCAGATTCACTTGAAAGGTGCTGGTGAGAAGTCAAAGGGCAGGAAGACAGTAAGGCAAGGCCCTTCTTCTGGGTCCTTCCTTGTCTACTTACCTCTCTGAAGGTCACTGTTCCTAATTAGTGGTCCTCTACTCAGCTATCGTCTCTATGTTTCTAATTCTCACACCTTCAGACCTAAAAATGTCAACAACCTGCCCTCACGTATGTAAACAGAACTTTATGAACTCTCATCTAATTACCCAGTTGAAGCATACAATCTGATTCTTTTCAGGTACCCGGAAAGAATATTTTCAGTGTCTCTACAAAATTAGGGGATATTTGTTGAGCTCTTGAATCTGTTTCATCTCAAAATTCCCACATACCTGAAACTCTACTAAAATTTAAAACACCTTCAAATGACCAAAATATTTGTGGGCTGTGATTTTTTCTGGAATGTAGAAAACACCATGGGTATTTCATACATGGTGGGGTTTGATATTGGAGGTTAGACCCTGTCTTGGTTTGGGTTTCTATTTCTGCACCAAACACCATGACCAAAAAGTGAGTTAGAAAGAAAGAGTTTATTTGGCTTATACTTCAGCATTGTTGTTCATCACTGAAGGAAGTCAGGATAGGAACTAAAACAAGGCAAGATCCCAGAGGCAAGAGTTGACTCAGAGGCTGTGGAGGGAAACTGCTTACTGGTTTGCTTCCCATGGCTTGCTCAGCCCACCTTCTTATAAAACCCAGGATCAGGAGCCCAGTGATGGTACCACCCACCATGGGCTGGGCCCTCCTCCATCAATCACCAATTAATAAATGTCTTAGAGCTGGTCTCAAAGAGGCATTCCTCAGCTGAGTCTCCTTCGTTTGATGACTCTAACTTGTGTCAAGTTGACACACAAAACCACGTAGTGCAGATCTTTAACACACTTACTGAAGAAGTTGAGGGAAATGAAGGCAGGGAAGAACTGTAGGCAGGATTCAGAAAATAAGGAAGCACAGAAATAACAGAAAAACAGAATCCCAGCCACCCACAACACTAAAATGAATGGTTTATTTGATGATGTCCTAAAGATACCAGTAAAAAAAAAAAAACCCAACCATATGCTTTTTGCAGCCTGTGTTTGCATTTGAAAGAATGGTGATGGCTACTAGTCCTTTCCTTACTTCAAGTTTCTTTTCTTATTTAAATCTAACTCATACTCTTTGACAGTATTTATTAAAGTATATATCCCAAGCAGCCAGTGTCTGCATGCAAAAACAAAAGTGCTTAAGGGAGAAAAAAAATTTTTAGTTTCTAACAAGGCACAACAAATTAAGTTATTTACCCTGAATTTCAGATCCAGTTAAGACCATTCCATTATTAATGTGACAAGAGTTCTCTTCTCATAACACTCATGACTAGACCCCACTGTTTCTCCTTTATTGTTCTTTCTACTGCTGTATTCTCTCATCATTTCATCACAAGACACATTCAAGCCCTTTCTAAGGAATACAGAATGGAGGAAAATTTCTGGGTTATATAGTATGTAGTAATATCCAAATGTTATATTTGGATATTTATTATCCATAGTTGATAAATATTCAACTTTACACTTCTTAGGTTTGCAGTTTCAAAATCTTTTCCCCATTTTACACGTATTGCTTCAAGCCTTCTAATCACTAGCTTTATAAGCATATTTGAAGTCCATCAAGTCCTCTCTTTTTCAAGGGTATAGAGGAATACAGCTATAGTCACCCTGGGTCCATATGTGGTGTACTGGGTGGTTTTGTGTGCCAACCTGACAAAAACTAGAGTCATTAAAGAAAGGAACCTCAGATGAGGAAATGCCTCCTTGAGATCCAGCTGTAAGGCATTTTATTAATCAGTGATAACTAAGGTATTTTATTAATCAGTGATAAGTGGGGGAGGGTCCAGTCTATGATGGGTGGTGCCATCCCTGGGCTGCTGGTCCTGGGGTTCTATAAGAAGGGAGGCTGAGCAAGCCATGGGAAACAAGTCACTAGGAAGCACCCCTCCGTGGCCTCAGTTCCCGCCTCCAGGATTCTTCCCTTTTTTGTTTCTGTCCTCACTTCCTTCAGTAATGAACAGCAATGTTGAAGTATAAGACAAATAAACCCTATCCTCCCCAATATGCTTTTTGTTCATGGTGTTTTTCTGCAGCAATAGAAGCCCTAACTAAGAGATATGGTATAAACTCTATTTAGTATCTTTGAGGCTGGTATTAATTTATCCCATGACTTAATGATGTTGCTTTTATACTCCTGCATTAAACACTGGCATTTGTGTTATATTGGTCCGACATTAAACTCATGCTCCAAGCCTTTGCCTTTAAGAACTTCTAGACACTGACTCTAACTTCATTCTGTCTTGTCTCCATTCTACTGCAATGATGCTGTCAGAATTCTCAGTGATGGAAGTTTCCTTCACTTCACTTTTCCTTCTCTTGTGGCTATATCCTTATCCTAGGATATTAGCTTACCATCACTGTTTGTTAGACAAATGCATCTCTCTCATCCAAGAAACCCATCATTTTTACCTTATCCATGTCCATCCCATCACTTGAGTTCATTGTTCCCTTCCTGGCATAGCCCTTAAAGAACACTTGGACTTTTAGTACAGCACATCCTTTGTTCTGACTTATGCTACTTCTCTTTTTCAATATTTATTTATCTATATTTTGAGAATTATACATATGGCACTATATTTCTATAATATGCTACCCTTTCTCTCTTCTGTCCAATTCCTTTGTGTCTCCCTTATTCCTCAAATTCATTAATGTTTGTAGATAGACATAGACATACACACATAGAATCTGTGTATTTCATTTAGAGTTACATATATATGAGTGTGTTTAGGACTGACCTCTTGAAATTAAATAACATATTAGAAGTCTTCTACCTGGAGAAGACTGGGTTTTCCCTCTCTTGGAAACAATTATTTTTATGTAATTCCATCCAGGGTCTGGACCTGGTGAGATTTCCCATATCCATGTTGGCATGTCGATTGGTGGTATTATTTTTCAGGTCTTATTTAGGTAACTATTTTGGTGATGTTTACTAAGTTCCACTTCCCTATCATACACAGAAGATAGTACCTCACAAAAGGCATGCTCCCTCTCTGGCTCTTAACAATCTATCAAACTCATTTTCTGTCATTCTCCCCAAGTCATAGTGGTTGTGTTGTAGATAAGTAATTTGGGGCTGGGCAATCTATGGTCAGTTGTTCTATGCCTTTTGACCAACTGTGGCTTTCTGTAATGCTACACTAAATTAGAAATTACTTGATAAAATGAAAATACACTACCTTGCATGTACTTTTTACCTACCACAGAGCAGGGCATAGTAAAGAGTATATTCTGCTAATTCATTTTGAAATGAACTGAGTGATATATAATTATCAAGCAAATTCATACTAGGTTCAATATTCATGACATTTTTCTGATAAGTTTCTCTAAATTCTTCAGCTTAAATTGAACAGACTATTCCTATTCCCTTGGTATACATCCACCTATTTAAAGTTATGACTATAGAATTAGCATTGCATTCAATTCCATTGTAATTATTATTTTATTCAAAATTATGATGCTTAAGGATTTTTTGAGTCTGCAAAATACAATGGCAATGCTCATTAATGGTAGGAGAAATCAGCCTTCCATTCACTTATTACTGTAGATTAGGTGAAAATGAGAGTATCAGGTACAGGCAGTGGCACTTCTAATTTAATTCTTCAAATGCTATACAGCATTCCAGGAGTACTGCTTTTTTTGAGACACCCTAGAGATTATGAATCAAATCTGATGATGTCGTTTTTGCATGTACAGGCACGTTTTTGGCCACAGAGGAAGAATCAATGTAAATGAATCTATTGATCCTTTTCAAAATTCAACTACAAACCAATTTAGAATCAGATTTATTAGATGTCAAGTGCAAAAATCTGTCAAGATCTGTGACATAACAAAGACACTCTCAAGCATTAGGAAGAAACAATAAGACCTTTGTTTTTCTCTTTAAACTGTAAGTTGAGTCAAAGTAATTTGTTGTCCATGAAAGTACGACTAACATTAATACTTAAGTCTCTCAATGGTCTCTAAATTATTCCCATTTGACATTATCTGAGAATCATATTATAAAGGAATCCCAAGAAGGCCTTTCTTTAAACCTTTGTTTTGGGGTACTCTTCACATTCTCAGCTGTAATATAACCCACTGACTTCTCTACATATCTAAATAAAGCCTCATGTCAACCATTCCTTCTTAGAAAATGTAAGAGCAGGAAGAAAACAAAACCTTTCCACATTGTTATTTGTGAATCTACTTCCTCAGGTTTTTTTAAAAAGGTGGTTAAAGACAAATTCAGATATGCTGAAATGGCCTCCTTTGCTGTGGACATCAATCTTGAGGCCAGCTTTATATAGCATAACAGATGAGTCAATTGCTTGTATCTTAAGCATTTCAATATCAGAAGCATTGTCCCTCCTTTACATTCACTGGATAAAAGTCAGAATGAATAAGTAATGATTTCATCATTGCTGGCTTACCCCATGCTGATATGTCAAAGATTTTCATAAATCTACATCCAAACAGTGTCTTCCCAACACATACAACAGGACTGATGCACATATGAACTCACAGATGCTGTGGCAGCAAACACACAGTTTCAATCCAGACAGGGAGCTAGAACTGAGAAGGAGAAGTGGACACAAGTTCCCATTATTAACCATTATGCCGTCTGTAATTGCTACCCTCCTGCAAAAATTAGTATTTTCTAACATAGTCTAACTATGTATATTAATCACACGTCAGGGCAGACTCCACACTTGGGAATAATTGTCTAATACAAAATGAATTCAATGGATTTTTGTAGATTTTTTGACCAATATTGCTTTAGTTATTTTTGTCTGTTGGTCTTTTGCTTATATATTTTGGTTTCTATTTGTGTGTGTGTGTATTTATTTTTTATTTTTTTAAAAAAGAAAACAACTATCTTTTTTATTTTACATACCAATCCCAGTTTCCATTCCGTTCCCTTTTCCAATTCCCTCTACCTTCCTCCCCACCCCACCTCCCATCCACTCTCAGAGAGCACATTGCCTTGAGGAAGGACCAAGGCTCTGCTTACTATATCTAGGCTGAGCAAGGTATCCATCCCAAGAGAATGGGTTGCAAAAAGCCAGTACAAGCAGTAGGGTTAATCCTGGTGTCACTGCCAGTGGCCCTATCTTCTGCCCCAGCCATACAACTGTCACCCACATTCAGAGGATCTAGTTTGGTCCTATGCTGGTTCCTTCTCTGTCCAGCCAGAGTTGGTGAGCTCCCATTAGCTTATGTAAGCTGTTTCAGTGGGTGTCCCCATCATGGTCTTGACCTCTTTGCTCATATTCTTACATCTCCCATTTTTCAATTGGACTTTGGGAGCTCAGCCCAGTGCTCCACTGTGGATCTCCACTTCTGTCTCCATTACTTGCTGGATGAAGGTTCTATGGTGACATTTAAGATAGTCATCAATCTGAATACAGGACTAGGCCAGTTCAGGCACCCACTCCTCTATTGCTTAGGTTCTTAACTGGGGTCATCCTTGTGGATTCCTGGGAATTTTTCTAGTGCCAGGTTTCTTGCTAGCCACATAATGGCTCCCTCAATCAAGATAGCTCTTTCCTTGTTCTCCATCTCTGTCTTTCCCCCATATAGTTGTATCCCTTTCCCTCAAGTTCTCCTTCCCATCCTCTTCTCCTCTCCTACTCCCTTCTCACCCTACCTTCTCCCCCCACCCCCCACTCCCAATTTTGTTAGGAGATATTGTCTATTTCCCTTTTCCAGGGGAACCTATATATGTTTCTCTCAGGGCTCACCTTGTTACTTAGCTTCTCCAGGATTGTGGACTATAGGCTCATTGTATTTTTTATGCTAGTATCCACTTATGAGTGAGTGCATACCATGTTCCTCTTTCTGGGTCTGGGGTACATCGCTCAAGATTTTTTTCTAGTTCCCTCAATTTAGATGAGGATGTCAAGATATCATTGTTTTATCCCATTGAGTAGTACTCCAAAATATGTGTACATGCACCACATTTTCTTTTTTTTATAAATAAATAAATTTTATTTATAAATTTTGTGCCTTTCATGAATTTGCAATTCTGGTTTACCTCCCATGCTCCTCCCTACTCTGAAAATGATTCTGAGTTTCAGTAGAAAGTTTTTTTTAATCTTAGAATCTAAGGTTTGTGACTGTTCACCATCTATCTTTGTCTTATCCTCCTCCAACATCTACAGGATCTCAGCCCCTTCACAGTTCATACACTTAAAACCACGAAGATGACACTTTTATAAATATCCTCCAATATTAACACAGATCTGAATTTTTCATAAAACACTGATTTCCAAAATATTTAGTCTCAGACTATGATATTTGTGTTTGAGTGTGTGAGTGTGTGTGTGTGTGTGTGTGAATGTGTGTGTGAAATGTACTACCTTCAAACTAAAGTTGGCAATGTGCATACTAACCAGCAAAGGCACAAAAAGAAAACTGGTAATATGTAACTCTAACAAAACAAGAGTGTATTCTACAATCACAAATCACCAAATGATATTTTTCTCAAACTTTCAAAAAAGAGTAAATAGGTCTAGTGCAGTGATTCTCACCCTTCCTAATTCTGTGACCCTTTCTTTTCTTTTTCCCCCATATTCTTTTATTTTTTCCATTCAAAAAAAAAAAGAATTTACATTTCCTCCCCTTCTCCCAGTCCCCTCCCACTCCCCCCTCCCACTTTTTCCTTAAAAGAGGGCATGGTGCCCAGCCCTGTGGGAAGTCCAAGGCCCTCCCCCCTCCATCCCGTCCTAGGAAGGTGTGCATCCAAATCGACTAGGTTCCCAAAAAGATAATACATGAAGAGGAGATAGGTCTTAGTGTCATTGTTGATGGCTTCTCATTCTGCCCTCATTGGCAGCCATGTTTAGAGAATCCAGTATGATCATATGCTCATTCAGTCCCAGTCCAGCTGGATTTGGTGAGCTCCCATTAGATCAGGCACACTGTCTCAGTGGGTGGTCCAGCCCCTCGCGGTCCTAACTTCTTTGCTCATCTTCTCCCACCTTCTGCTCTTCGACTGGACCTTGGGAGCTCAATCCATTGCTCTGGTGTGAATGTGGGTCTCTGTCTCTATCTCCATCCATCGGATGAAATTTCTATGGATATGATCAAGATATTCATCAGTGTGACTATGGGACAATGATAGTTCTGGCACCCTCTCCTCTGCTGCCCAAGGACCTAGCTGAGGACATCCCTGTGGACACCTGGCATCTCCTCTAGAGCCAAGTATCTTGCCAGTCCTAAAATGACTCCAATAATGTAGATATCTTATTCCCTTCTCCAATGTCCACCTTTCCTCTATCTCCACCCTCCCACTCCCCCAAGCTCTCCCCAGTCCTTCCCTTCTCCCTTCTCCTTCCCCCTCTGCCCTCCACCCACTCCCCTACCCCCACCTCTATCTCCACCCTCGTATTCCCACCTTTTGCCTGGCAATCATTTTTGCTTCCAATTTCCAAAAGGATCTATATATGATTTTCTTTGGGTTCACCTTGCTATTTGGCTTCTCTGGGCTTGTGAGCTATAAGCTTAGTGTCCTTTGTTTTATGGCTAGGGTCCACTAATGAGTGAATATATACCATAATCGTCTTTTTGGGTTTGGGTTAGCTCACTCAGGATAGCGTTTTCTATTTCCATCCATTTGCATGCAAAATTCAAGATGTCATTGTTTTTTACTGCTGCGTAGTACTCTAATGTGTATATATTCCACACTTTCTTGATCCATTCTTCCATTGAGGGGCACCTAGGTTGTTTCCAGATTCTGGCTATTACAAATAATGCTGCTATGAACATAGTTTCACAAATGCTTTTGTAGTATGATTGGGCATCTCTTGGGTATATTCCCAAGAGTGGTATTGCTGGATCCTGAGGTAGGTTGATTCCCAATTTCCTGAGAAACCGCCACACTGATTTCCAAAGAGGATGCACAAGTTTGCATTCCCAGCAGCAATGGATGAGAGTTCCCCTTACTCCACATCCTCTCCAGCATAGGCTATCATTGGTGTTTTTGATTTTAGCAATTCTGACAGGTGTAAGATGGTATCTCAAAGTTGTTTTGATGTGCATTTCCCTGATCGCTAAGGAAGTTGAGCATGACCTTAGGTATCTTTTGGCCATTCGAACTTCTTCTCTTGAGAATTCTTGGTTCAGATCATTACACCATTTTTTAATTGGGTAATTTAGAATTTTAATGTCTAGTTTCTTGAGTTCTTTGTATATTTTGGAGATCAGACCTTTGTCCAATGTGGGGTTAGTGAAGATCTTCTCCCATTCAGTAGGATGCCTTTTTGTCTTAATGACAGTGTCCTTTGCTTTACAGAAGCTTCTCAGTTTCAGGAGGTCCCATTTATTCATTATTGCTCTTATTGTCTGTGCCA